>OW121741.1:34072451-34252451 GCA_933228675.1 Stomorhina lunata | reverse complement strand
GCTACCATATCAGGCCCTTAGCCGGAAATGACATAAATCTTGAATTTTTGAAAAAATAACTCATAGTATATGTATGTATGTCTCTAAGACACAAGGAAAACTTTTTAAATTGTTGGTCCATATTTGACCTTAGCAGTGAAGGGTATCATATAGTCGGGCTTGACCGACTATAGCATTTCTTACTTGTTTTTTTTTAATAAAGGCATATATTCGTTAAATTTGTCATCCTAATGACTTAAATTGGGTGTTTTTCAAAGTGTCAAGTTTGAGTTGGCATCACTGATTTATTTGACCATATGGCAACAAAACAGCGAAAGGCTTAAAGACAACGCCGTGTTACCATGTTCCTCAAAACAGTTTCTAACAAATTAGATTCTTCCGTTAATTAGAATTTCCCACAGCCATAAATCTCATTGTTCTTCACTCAATTACAAAAAATATTTCCCAGACTATTCTGGCATCATCTCGGTTCAAAGACCTCAAGCCGCTTTAAATCATATCTTGAACTGCATGAAAACAAAATTCAAATAATTCTGAAAAAAACCTGTCACAATATGACCATAAAGTGGTTAACAGTAGTAAAAGCTGTTTTTTTTAAACAAGTACCAAAGTTAACTGCGTTTTGAAAATTCAAAATCATTAACAGCATCTTCTAGTCAAACGTCAAGATAAGATTTGTTTTGAAATTTTTTTTTTAAAACCCGGCTTTTTTTTATGTTTGTTTGGCTTAATCAATTATACTAATTAGAGTTGTTAAAAAGGGGGGGACAAAAAAAGTACCAAAACCTGTTTTGTAGCTTTAAAAATGGTTTGATTTATAAAAAAATATCTAATGATAAAAGACAGCAAAATAGATAAGATACACATTACTCGTAGTTATCTAGTGGGGAATTATAATAAAAAATAGTGGATTTTATTATGTGATAGAGAAGCCGTTGGAACGATGAGTTATTTATAAAGGCGCTTGTTTAGAATATGGGGGAAAAAAGTATAAAAGTAGAGGATAATTGAGGGATTAACCCATTGAGTTTTGATAGAAATTTATAAACATACGTAAAAGTCAATCGGAGTCATTTGGTACGTTTAAAGCAGTGATGCCCAATAAAACAAATGTACATGTATAACCAGAAGCAAAAGTGGGCATTTCTGACTTCGTTTGGTACGTTTAAAGCAGTGACGCCCAATAAAAAAAAAAAATGTACATAAATAACAACTTCTACCTCAACTGGTAGATAAGAAGCAAAAGTGGGTATTTCTGACTTCGTTTGGTACGTTTAAAGCAGTGATGCCCAATAAAAATTTTCATGTATAACAACTTCTACCTCAACTGGTAGGAAAAAAGCAAAAGTGGGCATTTCTGACTTCGTTTGGTACGTTTAAAGCAGTGATGACCAATAAAAAATTTACATTTATAACAACTTCTTCGCCAACTGGTAGGAAAAAAGCAAAAGTGGGCATTTCTGACATAACCCTCCTAAATTTGATGGTGTGGGGTATATATAGTGTCTCATTTTTAATCTTTAGATATTATAATACGGCAATACTTGCGATATAGAAAGTGTTACCATATTCCTATTACCTCATGCCTTCTCACGGGTTAATTCCTCTTCAAGAATGTTATCCAGTAAAAGAATTTAAATTATAACACGCAGCTAAAAACGTGAAAGGTTGGCCAAGAACATTATTTTACACTTTCAATCCTAAATATTAAAGTAACGGTAAGGTTGGAAAATTTGTTGCCGATTTTAGGTTTTTATATTTGTGGCTTGGTGCTAAAAGGGCCAATGTCAATTTTCTGCTGTTTTGAGTTATTTATTGCATTATATTCCCTTCTTTACCCTCTTTTATTCGGCTCCAACATCTAATTTCTAATGTAACTCAGAACAGATTTATAAGGGATTTTCTGGGCAATGTTACTATGAATTTATATTGACAATAAAAACTTTAAATCAAATTTTCTCAGAACTAGTTTTTTTGACATTGATCCTTTTAGCACCAAGCCACAGATATATTGTTACAAAGACAAGTTATTTTTTCGATTCTTTAACTTTTTTTGAAATATAAATTTTTATTGAGTGTAATTTGATAAAAACTTTAAAAACCCTTTGGAAATGTGTGTTCATTTGAAACCAAATGGAATATTTTTTGTAAGTCGACCAGAGCAAAGTGAATTTTTATACCCACCATCAAAAAAAAGTTATTTTTTCGATTCTTTAACTTTTTTTGAAATATACATTTTTATTGAGTGTAATTTGATAAAAACTTTAAAAACACTTCGGAAATATTTGTTCATTTAACACCAAATGGAATATTTTTCGTAAGTCGACCAGAGCAAAGTGAATTTTTATACCCACCATTAAAAAGAGTGGGGTATATTGAGATTATCATTCCGTTTGTAATTTCCTTAATATTTGCTCAAAAACCAAAAGGGATATATATTCTGAATCCTTATGAGATTATAAGACGATGGAGCGATATTCGTCTGTCTGTCTATCTGTTGAAATCACGATAACGCCTAAACGAAAGGTGCTAGCTCACTGAAACTTAGTACAAACATTCTTCATTTCTGAGAAAATTTTGGTATTGAAATTGGGAAAAATCGGTTCACATTTGACCATAGTTCCCGTATAACCTCTTCTCGGCTAATCGCTTATTTGCTAATAAATATTAAACTATAATAGCTACAACGATAAAATTTGGTATATAGAAGTTCTATATAAGCCCTAGGCAGTATATACAATTTCATCGAAATCGATTCACATTTAGCCATAGCTCCCATACAAAAATCTCATGAAAACAGCCTAAATTTCACCTAAAATACATTTAAATGCCAATAAATCTAAAACTATAACAGATATAATCACTAAATTTAGCACAAGGAAGTCTTATGTCAATGCCAGCCAGTGTGCAAAATTTTGTCACAATCCGTCACCATTTGACCATAGCTCCCATATAAAAAACTTACGGAAATACAAAAATACAAAAGGAAAGGGGGGTTTATGTCCGCCTGTCCCTCAGATAAAAGCGCGATAGCTCCTTCACTACAAGAGCTAGAGAGACAAAATTTTGCAAAAATATTTTCGATATGTTGTACAACTTGTGTACTGAAAATGGCAGAAATCGGTTCACATTTAGTTAGAGCTCCCATATAACCCTGCCCCAGAACTTACATTTATGCTGATAAATTGAACTGTAATATCTATGACAAGTAAATTTAGAACAGAGAAGTTTTATGCAACTTTTAGTCAGTATTTCAAATTTTATAGGAATCGGTCCATTTTTGAAAATAGCTTTCATTTAAAAACCACTCCCAGAAACCACTAAAATGGCACAAACGCCAGTTAAAAGCTATTAAATTATAAGCTATGTCAGCTATGGCCACTAAATTTTGCACAAATAAACTTTATATTAATACCAGCCAGTATATACAATTTTGTGACAATCGGTCAATATTTGGCTATAGTTCTAATATCGGGTGTTTTTTATTGAGGTATAGAACTTTAAGTTGGCATCACTTTTTAACTGGCGGCCATTTTGTCAGCTGTCAAGTGATTAATATTTAGTTTGGTTTGCCATTTCATCATGAACGCTTGCAAATCGTGCAAATTTATTTCGAAAATAATGGTTCAGTTCGCGAAGTTTACCGCAAGCTCCGTCCATTTTATGGTCGACATATTCGTCCACAGAGCAATTAATTTGGTTAACCATGGATCGTTTTCGCACTACGTTTACTCTATGCATCGACGTCGAACAGTGCGCACCGAAGAAACAATTGCCGCTGTAGAGCAAAGTGTTGAAGAGGACCCGAATGAATCGATTCGCCACCGTGCACAGCAATTGGAGCTTTGTCCATCAACTTTATGGAAGATTTTGCGCAAAGATCTTGGCTTGCGACCTTACAAGATCCAGCTTGTGCAAGAATTAAAGCCGCGAGACCATGCAATGCGTCGTGATTTTGGTGTATGGGCCGAAAATGAGATTGATCTCGATGCTGATTTTCATCGCAAAATTTTGTTCAGTGATGAGGCTAATTTTTGGTTGAATGGCTATGTCAACAAGCAAAATTGCCGCATTTGGAGTGAAGAGAATCCACATGAGACCCTTGAGACGCCATTACATCCACAAAAACTGACTGTTTGGTGTGCTCTATGGGCTGGTGGAGTCATTGGGCCATACTTCTTCCGAAATAATGCTGGAGAGTCAGTTACCATAAATGGAGACCGGTATAGAGCCATGATAACCGACTATTTTGTTCCCCAATTGGATGGCATGAATGTGGATGAGTTGCGGTTCCAACAAGACGGCGCTACATGCCACACAGCGCACGTCACAATTGATTTATTGAAGGAAACATTCGATGAGCGCATAATTTCGCGGAATGGACCTTTCAATTGGCCACCAAGATCGTGCGATTTGACACCACTGGATTATTTTCTTTGGGGATATGTGAAGTCGCTCGTCTACGCCAACAAATCAGAAACGTTAGGGGACTTGGAAGCCAACATTCGTGGCGTTATTGCCAACATACGGCCCCATATGCTCGAAAAAGTAGTTGAAAATTGGACCTGTAGAATTGGCTTTATTCGAGCCAGCCGCGGCGGCCCGAAATCATATTTAAACATTAATGGCATAAAATTATCCTTCCAATAAAGCCAAATTGATGGACATTAAAACGATTTTCTTGTGTTTTATTTCAATTCGAAGTTCTATACCTCTAAAAAAAAACACCCATTATATATAACATTCCCTTTTCATATCTGCAATCAAAAAGATTTGGAGGTACGTTCAGTAAGTTTTCGAGATATAGCGTTCTAAAAAAATGACGGAGGTTGCGCAATAAATATTTGCGTAACTTATAAATATTTGCGTGAGAAATAAATTTTTTTGTTTGCAAAAAAAAATATATTTTTTTTTTTTGGAAAATTACAAAAATTTCCATTTTAAAAAATATATATTTTTTTGCAAACAAAAAAATTGTTTACCAAAACGACTATTCGGATTAAAAAAATAATGAATCTTTCTGAAAGATAATTTTGTTGTCGAATTTCAATTTTTTGACTTAGTTCAAAAAATGAACACTTTTCGAGTTACACGAATATTTATTGGGCAACCTATTCCATTTTTTAAATAATGCTATATCTTGATAACTAGAGCTAACTTAAAACAAGTAAGAAAGTGCTATAGTCGGTCAAGCCCGACCATACGATACCCTTCACCACTAAGGTCAAAGGTGTTCTTTTTCCTGTATAAAGACAAATAATTGATAATTTTGCAATCATACAAACATTTCCACAAAACTTATATATTTAAACTATTTCAGTCATTTAGAGAGTCATTTATGAGAGCTAGGGTCAAATATGGCCCGATTATTTCGAAATTTGGCAAATTGATTACAGTTTTTTACAAAAATTATGTATGAAAAAACTAAACTCAAAATCATTTTCTTCAGATTTACGAGCGATTTAGTGATTTTTTTTGACAGAATTTGAGCTATGGTCAAATGTGGACCGATTTTACAGTATTTAAATCATGGACCGATTTTGACAAATTTCCCACTATCAAAAAAATATCTGAGTCAAATTTCATCAAATAATCTTAGGAATTACGACCTGTACTTTGATTACATGGGGGTCCAGCCAGCCAGACGGACGAACGGACGGACTGACATCGCTAAATCGACTCAGAAAATGATTCTTAGTCTATGTGTATACTAAAAGGTCTAAGACAAATATTTCTTATAATACCCTTTCCACCTATGGTGATGAAGGGTAAATAAACAGTTTAATATTTCCAATCGAAAATGTAAATTTTTGTTCGTGTTCCAACTTTTACGATTGCATTTGGTCTTATTGGACCGGTTTCAAATATATACTTAAGTATTATTTTTTAAAAATAGTTTTATATCGTTTATAATAAACTATTTCTTTCATTTTCATCTGCCAGAGATTCTTCAAAGTAGTTAAAGCCTAATTAAAGGAAATGTGTTTTATGTTCGGTTCATTTTGAAGTCATCTTTCCTCAGACATTTCAACGCCACAATGAGAATCTATGAAAAAACCACTTGTTGGCTGTCATATGTAATTAGTGAACGTTTTTTTTCCTCAAGAATTTGTTAAATATTTTTTTATGACTAGTTTTTTATGACAGATAAAAAAATGGTTTTGAATTTTGTAAAATTGTGTAATAATAATAAAAATATTAAAGAATATTTGAATTTTTTAAATGTTCATTTTTTCTAAACAATTGATTTGAAGATTTTATTCTAAAAAAATTATTGTTCGTCATTAGTTTTTGTTTGATTCGATTTTACAAATTTATTATTTTCTTCATAATTTCAAATATTTTTATGAGCTCATCATTGGCTGTCATTATTGTTGTTTTCTGTTTATTAAACGTTTTTGAAATGAATGCTAATGTTGTCTGTCATTCAGTTTATTTTTAGAATATTAAAATATGCAATCATTCGTTATTATTTTACACAAAAATGTAAATTGTTTATTGACGAGTAATAGCTAGATTCGCGCCTTTGAATCAGGTTTGCAAAAAAATATACCCTTGGCAACACTTTTCTCGTTTACATCATTCTAGCGGATGTAAACAAGCCATGTTTTAATCTGTCAATTGAGCAAGTTATGAAATTCATTAGCTCAATTCCACCCTCACTATTAGAAGTTCTGTTCTAGTTCTGTTCTAGTTCTGTTGTAGTTCTGTTCTAGTTCTGTTGTAGTTCTGTTCTAGTTCTGTTCTAGTTCTGTTCTAGTTCTGTTCTAGTTCTGTTCTAGTTCTGTTCTAGTTCTGTTCTAGTTCTGTTCTAGTTCTGTTCTAGTTCTGTTCTAGTTCTGTTCTAGTTCTGTTCTAGTTCTGTTCTAGTTCTGTTCTAGTTCTGTTCTAGTTCTGTTCTAGTTCTGTTCTAGTTCTGTTCTAGTTCTGTTCTAGTTCTGTTCTAGTTCTGTTCTAGTTCTGTTCTAGTTCTGTTCTAGTTCTGTTCTAGTTCTGTTCTAGTTCTGTTCTAGTTCTGTTCTAGTTCTGTTCTAGTTCTGTTCTAGTTCTGTTCTAGTTCTGTTCTAGTTCTGTTCTAGTTCTGTTCTAGTTCTGTTCTAGTTCTGTTCTAGTTCTGTTCTAGTTCTGTTCTAGTTCTGTTCTAGTTCTGTTCTAGTTCTGTTCTAGTTCTGTTCTAGTTCTGTTCTAGTTCTGTTCTAGTTCTGTTCTAGTTCTGTTCTAGTTCTGTTCTAGTTCTGTTCTAGTTCTGTTCTAGTTCTGTTCTAGTTCTGTTCTAGTTCTGTTCTAGTTCTGTTCTAGTTCTGTTCTAGTTCTGTTCTAGTTCTGTTCTAGTTCTGTTCTAGTTCTGTTCTAGTTCTGTTCTAGTTCTGTTCTAGTTCTGTTCTAGTTCTGTTCTAGTTCTGTTCTAGTTCTGTTCTGTTCTAGTTCTGTTCTAGTTCTGTTCTAGTTCTGTTCTAGTTCTATTCTAGATCTGTTCTAGTTCTGTTCTAGTTCTGTTCTAGTTCTGTTCTAGTTCTGTTCTAGTTCTGTTCTAGTTCTGTTCTAGTTCTGTTCTAGTTCTGTTCTAATTCTGTTCTAGTTCTGTTCTAGTTCTGTTCTAGTTCTGTTCTAGTTCTGTTCTAGTTCTGTTCTAGTTCTGTTCTAGTTCTGTTCTGTTCTAGTTCTGTTCTAGTTCTGTTCTAGTTCTGTTCTAGTTCTGTTCTAGTTCTGTTTTAGTTCTGTTCTAGTTCTGTTCTAGTTCTGTTCTAGTTCTGTTCTAGTTCTGTTCTAGTTCTGTTCTAGTTCTGTTCTAGTTCTGTTCTAGTTCTGTTCTAGTTCTGTTCTAGTTCTGTTCTAGTTCTGTTCTAGTTCTGTTCTAGTTCTGTTCTAGTTCTGTTCTAGTTCTGTTCTAGTTCTGTTCTAGTTCTGTTCTAGTTCTGTTCTAGTTCTGTTCTAGTTCTGTTCTAGTTCTGTTCTAGTTCTGTTCTAGTTCTGTTCTAGTTCTGTTCTAGTTCTGTTCTAGTTCTGTTCTAGTTCTGTTCTAGTTCTGTTCTAGTTCTGTTCTAGTTCTGTTCTAGTTCTGTTCTAGTTCTGTTCTAGTTCTGTTCTAGTTCTGTTCTAGTTCTGTTCTAGTTCTGTTCTAGTTCTGTTCTAGTTCTGTTCTAGTTCTGTTCTAGTTCTGTTCTAGTTCTGTTCTAGTTCTGTTCTAGTTCTGTTCTAGTTCTGTTCTAGTTCTGTTCTAGTTCTGTTCTAGTTCTGTTCTAGTTCTGTTCTAGTTCTGTTGTAGTTCTAGTTCTGTTCTAGTTCTGTTATGTTATAGTTCTGTTATGTTATAGTTCTGTTATGTTATAGTTATTGTTATTTTATAGTTCTGTTATAGTTTCGTTTTGTTAAATTCTGTTATGTTATAGTTCTGTTTGTTATAGATTTTTATGTTACAGTTCTGTTATGTTATAGTTCTATTATGTTGTAGTTCTGTTTGGTTTATATATTCCCGAATTATAGGTATTATTTCCGATTTTTCAAATCATACTCACCCTATTCGTTATTAGAGCATTCGTATAGTGCATACTGCGATTATTACGATTTCTCTCGATAACCAGTCGACAGTTATCGCACAAACTCCCCACATTATTGTTCAACATAAGGCCAGCTTTAAGATTACGCGGTGAAGACATTGCCGATGCTGTGGTGGCAGCTTTTACGCGGGAACTTTTCTTAAATTTCGAAGGCAATGTATAGTAGTAGTTTTCCTTTTCCGCCGATGTATCTTGAGTAGAACTTTGCTGAGAGTTGCGCTCATTTTCACTTTGTGATGTCGACGAGTCATCGATAAATTTAATATCATTCGAATCCATTATTAAAGGGGAAGATTCATTGAGGGCTGAGGTAGTTAAGGGGGAAGACGTATGTTCGGTATTTTCATCTAAAACACAGTCAAGACTATTGGAACGTAAAGTTTTCTCCAGGGGTTTAGATCTTTTGCCAATGATTTCACCCTTTTCATTGAGTATGAGCTCAATGGGCCTTGACACTATTAGAGTTTGAGTGGTGGTAGTGGATATAGAACGCTGAAATTCTGTGGTCTTTTTAAGTATATGAGTGGCGGCAGGTGTTGTGGGCGTAACGGGTGAGGTGGCAGCATCTGACAAGCCCAGACTCCCGGAATCTGTAGACTCCAAGCGCACGAGTTCCACATTTTTGCGCAGTTCCGTTTCAAAAAGTGTATGTGATGTCAGGGTAGGTTGTACTACATTATCATAAGGCGAGGGTGGTGCTTCTGAGATGGGCGTTGTGGGCGTGTTGGGGTTTTGTATATTCAGATGATATGAAGCTATACTTTTGTAGGGATTTAAAGAAGGAGATCTGGGCGGTGAACACGTTGTGGGTGTATTGGAATCGGGTGTTATGGTATTGCTGGTGGTATTGGGCGAAGAGGGAGGCGTTACAGATCTAGATTTTGGCGCTATTATCGCACAACAGCATCTGGCACAGACATTTGTCTTCGTTTTGTTATCCTGGTCGAGTAGATTATCTGTTGAATGGGTGTTAATGGGTGAGTTGGAGTTGGAGGATAATAAATTTTCCTTGCTGGATTTGGAGCTGGCATAGAATGTGCTCGAGGGTAGATCTATGCAGCTTCGTTGATATTGTTTGTCAACGCCATATAACGAGGCGGATTTTTTGTTTTTTGGCTGTCGTCTTAGAGAGGAAAACCAATTGGAGATGGAAGGACGTTTCTGTTGCAGTGAAGCCATATTGAGTGTTAAACACTTTCGGGGATTGTAATAATTTTGAAATGTTCTTTTTTTGTTGTTTTTTAACTTAAACTTTAAACTGTTGTTAAAAGAGTTTTTGTTATGATTTTAATGAAAAAAGTTTTTTAATATTATTTTGTTAACTTGGTCAATATTTTTTGCTTAATTTTTTTTTGTTTTAGCTGTAATATAAAATAACACTTTTTAGAAAAATGATTTTTAACTTTTTGTTCAGTTTCAAATTACGGATTTCTTTCGTTTTTTTTTTTATTGTTTAAAACACAAAACAAACAATTTTAAAATTGTAACTTCTTTTCTTGTTCGTCGCATGATGATGTCTCAACTTTAACACACTCAAAATTCGACTAAACATTATTTGGTAAATTTTTTCCCAATTTGTTTTCTTGTCTTTCCCAACTTTGTTTGTTGTTGTCATTATTGTTGTTGTTGTTGCAAGAGTTTCCTCGAAATTTTCTTTGGTCATAAAAAGGTTGCCCTTGGGAAATTTCCTCTGAGTTTATACGCGACGTTTTCACGTTGTTCATTTCTTTTCATTTGAATGCCAAGACATAGAAGTAGGAAGGACAGACGGATGGACGGACAGACTGATGGACGGAAAGACAACAGACAGACAGACAAGTATGTCTTTCTGTCTGTCAGTTGCCTTTCTTGCACATCTAGACCAAAATAGTGTAATGATTGTTATTGTTGTTATCTTTTGTTTTAAAGTTGGAAAAATACCAACAATAAAACACTTTTAAACAAATGACAACAAACATTGAAACAACAGCAACCAACAAAAAAAAAATCTGACCATTAAATTAGATTTGTTAGTCCCTTGTCTGGTTGGTCGTCTATAACAATAACAAAAATTCAAAAAGAAAAATGGGAAAATCTGGGAAGAGGGAGAAAGCATAATAGAACGTCAAACAAATTACGCTAATGTGTTCGTTTGTGAGTCTTAACTTGATGTTACACTCCACGCTCAGACTTAATCAGGGACAGACACACTAACAGACACCTTAAGGGGTCTTAATAGAACCGGCAGACTCTTAGATGACTCTTGATGTTAACTCCAACCACAATTTAATTCGAACATTTAAATTATAATAACAATAATAAGAACATGTTACAACTTCCGTTTAATGTTAAACCAATTCATTACAAAAAAAAAAAAAACAGACTCCGTAAAGTGATACAAAAAAAGAGGTAGCTAAACAAAAGATAAGAGATCACTCACTACCCAATTCTTAAAGAGACAATAGCCATAAGTCAGACTGTAAATCAGTTTAATCCTGACAGCTAGACAGGATTAAAATCAAAAACTAAACCAAATGCTAAAGATTAAGATCAATATTTAAATCGAGCCAAAGACTCAAGATTGAGTTTATAACAATTAAGGCTTGAAAGAATTAAAATTTTGAAAATTTAAACAGGTAATAAAAATTAAAAAGGAAATGCTGGAAACCAAGGAAATGAAAGGAAATTCCTTCACTTTATTATGACTAAAAAAATTTAAAACAATCCTTTTCTAAAATTTTAATTTTATTGTGCCCTCGTATATACTTATATAGTGTTAAAAGCCATAAATATCAAACCATTTCCCACAATCTCATTGATATTCATTTGCAAACAATAGAGTCTTTGCTTTTGTCTCTTTAAATCCTTTGAAATTATCATATCCCCAGACAGACAACCCAACATAATCAGCTGTGGACACGTCATAGACTAAATATTTCATCGAGATAGCAAAGAGACAAAAGGTTGCCTGTAATTATTTAAGTACAGAAAGGCCCAATTCGATCTTGGCCGAATACCAAGAGATGAGAATAAAGTTCAGTCTCGTTTTGGGCAATGGTTCGATTGTTTATTGCAACTCAACTTCAATTGCGTTGCCAATTGCCATAATGGCAATTGATAACTGTTAACAGAAACTCAGTTGCCTTGCTAATTAATAAACATATTGTAGATGACAACAAGTGTCAATTGTAATTGCCAGTTAAAGGTTATTTGCCAGCAATAATGTCTCTGCTTTTGTCTCTTTAAGTCCTTTGAAATTATCATACCCCAGACAGGCAACCCAATATAATCCGCGGTGGATACGTCATAGACAAAATATTTCTTCGAGATAGAAAAGAGGAAATAGTTGCCTGTAATTCTTTAAGTGCAGAAAGGTCGCATTCAATCTAGGGCGAATACAAAGAGATGCGAGTAAAGTTCAGTCTCGTTGTGGGTACTTTGGTTTTTATTAATGGCTCGATTGTGTGCTGCAACTCAACTTTAAAATGGTTGGTTATTGATACAAGATAACAGAAACTCAGTTGCCTTGTCAATTATTGAACATATAACCGGAAATTTGTAGTTGCTGTGGTTTTTTTTTTTTTTTTTTTTGTAAGAAAAAGCGGAAAAATATATTCCCATGGTCCTATGATAAGCACATGTGTGTCATTTATACTTTCGATAATGCCTGGAAACTTTATTTTTTAATAAAACAATTTATTCTTCAATTTTAAAGACAATCCAAATTTAACAAAGTTCTTGCTTAATTAGAATCACCCTTAAAAATCATCGACAATGTAAGTTGGACTTGTGGAAACTATTATACGAAAACAATTTTAACAAATTTTTCTTTTTTCACTTTCTTACAATCTTTCTTCTTAGTTGCCAGTCACAATTTTCTATAACTTTTAGCAACTGACACGGGTTGCCGAATACAAGCAACTGAAATTCGATTGCAATACACAATCAAGTCATAAGAGTCTTTTTAAGCTTTCGGTAAATAAAGTTCCGTTTGTAATACTCGTAAACTTTATATAATTTTAATTTATCTATATGTGACCCGGTCTATGAAAAGGGAAAAGATGGCTTATGAGTCAAAAACAAAATTTCGAAAAATTAGAAATTGTATTTTTGAGCAATAATCCACCTTTTCATAGACCGGGTCACATTATAAAATTCGAAAGCTAAATGACTGACAAACATATTTAATATCGCATAACTTAATAAACGGCTTAAATTGGATCAGTGGTTACCTCTTTCGATGTATAATTCTTCTAAGAAGAGATTTTTGGAAATTAGTTCTTTTATGGGGATAAACAGCAAAAAATCGGTGACATTTCATAACCATAACGTAGCAGAAAACATATTTGGCACGTTCCCACTGCAGTCGATTCTTCGTACCGAAACGACTCGGAAATCTAAGGATTCTGACTAAGGACTATCACTTCTACGATATTACCAATAATATCGCTGTTACAACAACAACAGAAAACATATTTCGAACTTTTTGGAAAATGTGCCGAGTATGGGGTAAGAAAGAATAAAAATTGTTATAATTCCACTAAGAAGGGACGACTTTGTTTGGAAATTCATTCTTTCATGGGATAAAGAGTAAAAAATCGGTAACATTTTATAATGTAGCAGGATATGTAGGTATTTGGTATTTTTTGATAATTTGGGGTAAAAAGGGATAAAATCAAGTTTTTTAGTACTTCTTTTAATCCAAATCTATCATGTTTGGTATGTTTGGTATATTTTGAAATTCTGAACAATGAAAAAAAGTTGATAATATTATATCTCCTAAACTAAATGGGATAGGCACACAGTTTTAACACTAGGGTATTTAGATGGGTAAAAACAATTTGTTGGTACATTTTTAAGGTTGACCTACGAGTAAAAATAAAATAAGTGAAAGTCGGGCCAGGTTAAGACTAACAACACAAGTTTACAAACTACAGTCAACTTTAAGATCAAAGCAGATGAAAACCAATTGTTATTTTGAGGTGCTGAATTTAAATCCCGGTTTCGTTTTTCATTTTTTTGTGGGTTAGTTTGTGAGTTCGCGTATGTTGGCAGCACTGCGTTATCATATTGACAGTCAGCTGTTGGCATCGTTAGAAGCATTCTTTAAGCCGATAGAAACTTTACAAAATCTTTAACAGCCAATAAAGTAGAAGCAAGGCTATCATTTCAAGATGATGTTAACAACTTTCTCGGTAACAGTAAATTCCCGGATTTCAAACATATAATCGACAGTTTGTTGCAAAATTTTTGCAAGATTGGAGTTCGAATGTTTCTTAAAACACATTTCCTGCATTCCCATCTCGAATTTTTTTCCTAAAAACTTAGGTGATACAAGCGACAAGCAAGGAGAGCGACAACACCAAGATTGGGCGAAAATTGAAAAACGATATCCGGTATTTTGGCACGAATGATGAGCGGCTACTGTTGGACTTTAATGCGTGAAACAGATCTCAAACAGTACAAGCAATTCGTTTATTTGATATCTCTAAAACTAGAACCAATATCAAAAAACAGACTGCAGATTTCAATTCAGAGCATCTAATAGCCTAGAGATAATAAGGCTGCTTAGATCCAAAAACTGTGCATACTTGTGCAATTAAAAGTGGGTCAATATTAGTAAAAACAAGATGTAGAAATCAAAAAAAAAAAACAACTGGAATTATTAAAGACCTATGACCAAAAATGGGACTCCTAAAAATATGATAATTAAATATTTGACTAACCACGAGTAAAGACTCACGAGTATAAAGTGAATTCCAAACTAGTAAAATTTAATTTGTTTAAATAACCACAATAAGATATGTTTTATTTTTAACCTGGTCCGGGGCGAGGCCTTAATATTAAACCCCATAAAAATATACCTTATATATATATAATTCCCCGGTAACATTCCAATTGGAACTTCTCTGAGACAATGAGCTGCATCCGATTCTATTACTAGACTCCGAACGGCAAATGCATTAGTTAGAGAAGTTTTACATAGCCTAATACTCAATAACCAGTGGCTAACTGAGTTATGAGGTGAACCGCCGCTTTTTTGAAAATTTATTTTTTCAAGTGAGTCTGGCCAGGGATCGAACTTGGGCCTCTGGTATGCTAGGCGGATGACTAACCTGCTATACCATGGCGGTTCAAAAAAAATATACCTAGTTTTGTGAATTTTTAGAATTGCTTAAGCTAGTCTTCAAAATTTGTATTACATCTTCCTAGTTTGATCAAAAAGTAACAGGTTTAGAGCAATGGAGCTCTGGAGCGTATCTTCAGAAAAATTCGACAAAGAGTTTGGAACTTGTATATACGCATAATTCATTAAAAAAAATGTGATAGGATCTGGGGTAGTTTAGCCCCCTCAATACACACTTATTATAGACTCAATATTAAAACTTTATACAAACATCTTTATCAATAAGTGCAGATTCAAGAAAAATATGTAAGATCTGACCGGAGACTATAGCGCGACCTATAGATCAAAATACTTATTTTAGCATATGTTAAAAAATGGAATGGATGTTACAAATTTGCTCTTGCAACATTTTATCGAGAAGCTTAGTTTGGTCGGAATTGCGGTCGTGTATCTTCATAAGACAATGGTTTTTGATCTTTAGACTATTGTTTAAACAAATCTGGAAGACTATATGGGTCCTATTCTATTGGGAAA
This sequence comes from Stomorhina lunata, assembly GCA_933228675.1. Classification (NCBI taxonomy): domain Eukaryota; kingdom Metazoa; phylum Arthropoda; class Insecta; order Diptera; family Rhiniidae; genus Stomorhina; species Stomorhina lunata. The sequence continues at coordinate 34,237,253 of OW121741.1, read as the reverse complement.
CTTTGGAGGTTCATAAAAATAAAACGATCACAAAATTGGCCAAACTGAGTATAGGGTTTTACTACAATTTGATATAAGACTAGGACCCATATAATCATATACCTTGCACTTTTCAGAAAATGTTCATTTGTTGTGTAGTGTTATCTGAGCTTTGACCTTTGATTTACAAACATAATTCGTAATGAGTGTGTTTGTAAAATAGGTAATAATGCGAGGTTATTAATCTGTCCAAAAGTGGAGATACTCCATCTGAAGATGACTGCCTAACTAGCCATCGAATATCAATAAATTGTCTATTACCTTAATAAATAAATGTAATAAGACAGGGATTAAGTGCGAATAATTTTTCTTTTGAATAAATTTTTACTAATCCGACAATTTTGTATATTTTTTTAAGTAGTTTTCAGACAAATATTTGTAGCATGAATCATACTATATATCTTTATTATTATAATTATAACAATTTTTTGTTAAACAAAAGTTAATTAATTCAAAATTGCTTTTCTGTTACAGACAACAGACGAGCATGTTATTCCCCCTTAATTGCTTTAAAAGTTATAATTTAATAAGTTAATAGAATTAACATTAACCAGTAATCAATCATTTAGGAATTTTCTGAATAAATAAAGTAATGAAATAGTTATGCCGGGAAACTATTAACTTAATTAATAGGTCTAGCAATTAAGAAGTTTTAAAATTTGAAAAACAAACCCTTTAAATCAGTGAAGGGCAGCAAAATAAGAAATTATATGTGTGACAACAATAAATCCTATAACAGGGGATAGAAAAGGCCATTTTTTTTCAACTGTGAAATTAAAGTAGATAAAAAACAAAGAAAAATACATGAAACGCACAAATAAACATATATTCTCATCAGCACGTGTATGTGCCTTAGCTTTTTCTCATTGAATAGTCGTCTTCATTAGCTGTTTCTGAATAAGAGTAAAATCGGTTTATCCTCTTTTTTAGGGAGTTTTCAAAACGACCATACGGCAAATCAATGCATGAAAGTGCACCATCTTTGTATTATAGAGTCTTAACTTTAAGTTAATGAAAAATCAAAAACTTTTCATACAAAACATTTGCAGTTATTTTTGCTACAGTTGAATTATTACAAAATTTCTTAATGTAGAATTTTTTGAAAAATTTAATTTAATGCTTCAGTGATTTTTTGCATTAATTAAGGTGAAGTAATAAAATACATATAATATCAGTAGTAGTAACTTTCTAAATTTTGTTAATAACCTGATTTAAAAGAAGTTTAACAAATAAAAAAATTACATTAAAAAAATGTTAGAAAAAAAAATTAAACAATTAAAAATTTCAAAAAAATTTTAAATCCATAAAAAATTTAAATTCATAAAAAAATTAAAATCCATAAAATATTGAATTTACTGAGAATATTTTAATTATATTATAAAAAAAAAATTTCAAATTAAAATGCATTTAAAATTAAACGTGTTTGGAATATTAAAACACTTCAAGAAATTAAGGTGCATAATTCAATAATTGTTTATAGAGAATTTTTAATGAAATTTAAAAAAAACGTTTACAAAAATTCTTTGGTAATAATTATGAACTTCATTTAACAAATTATGATGATTTTAGACTTGTCGTTCCCTTTTTTCAGTTCTTTCATTTTAATTATTATTTAAGAGTAAACGTTAGGCTCTAATTGAAAATTTACTATTTATAGGAAATTTTTCGAAAATTTTCTATTTATAGGAAATTTTTCGAAAATTTTCTATTTATAGGAAATTTTTCGAAAATTGAATATTTACAGAAAAATTTTCGAAAATTTACTCTTTATTGGAAATTTTTCGAAATTTTACTTTTTTTAAGACATTTTTCGAAAATTAACTATTTATAGGAAATTTTTCTAAAATTGATTTATAGGAAATTTTTAGAAAATTTTTTGAAAATTTACTATTTATAGGAAATTTTTCGAAAATTTACTATTTATAGGAAATTTTTCGAAAATTTACTATTTATAGGAAATTTTTCGAAAATTTACTATTTATAGGAAATTTTTCGAAAATGTACTATTTATATGAAATTTTTCGAATATTGATTTTTCGAAAATTGACTATTTATAGGAAATTTTTCGAAAATTGACTATTTATAGGAAATTTTTCCAAAATTTATTACTTATAGGAAATTTTTCGAAAATTTACTATTTATAGGAAATTTTTCGAAAACTGACTATTTATAGGAAATTTTTCTAAAATTGACTGTTTATAGGAAATTTTTCGAAAATTGACTATTTATAGTAAATTTTTCGAAAATTGACTATTTCTAGGAAATTTTTCGAAAATTTAGTATTTATGGGAAATTTTTCGAAAATTTACTATTTATACGAAATTTTTCGAAAATTGACTATTTACAGGAAATTTTTCGAAAATCGACTATTTATAGGAAATTTTTCAAAAATTTATTACTTATAGGAAATTTTTCGAAAATTTACTATTTATAGGAAATTTTTCGAAAATTGACTATTTATAGGAAATTTTTCTAAAATTGACTGTTTATAGGAAATTTTTCGAAAATTTACTATTTATAGGAAATTTTTTGAAAATTTACTATTTACAGGAACTTTTTCGAAAATTGATAATTTATAGGAAACTTTTTTAAAATTGATTTATAGGAAATTTTTAGAAAATTTTTTGAAAATTTACTATTTATAGGAAATTTTTCCAAAATTTATTACTTATAGGAAATTTTTCGAAAATTTACTATTTATAGGAAATTTTTCGAAAATTGACTATTTATAGGAAATTTTTCTAAAATTGACTGTTTATAGGAAATTTTTCGAAAATTGACTATTTATAGGAAATTTTTCCAAAATTTATTACTTATAGGAAATTTTTTGAAAATTGACTATTTATAGGAAATTTTTCGAAAATTGACTATTTATAGGAAATTTTTCGAAAATTGACTATTTATAGGAAATTTTTCGAAAATTGACTATTTATAGGAAATTTTTCGAAAATTGACTATTTATAGGAAATTTTTCGAAAATTGACTATTTATAGGAAATTTTTCGAAAATTGACTATTTATAGGAAATTTTTCGAAAATTGACTATTTATAGGAAATTTTTCGAAAATTGACTATTTATAGGAAATTTTTCGAAAATTGACTATTTATAGGAATTTTTTCGAAAATTGACTATTTATTTATAAATTTTTCGAAAATTGACTATTTATAGGAAATTTTTCGAAAATTGACTATTTATAGGAAATTTTTTGAAAATTTTCTTTTTATAGGAAATTTTTCGAAAATTTAATATTTACAGAAAATTTTTCGAAAATTGACAATTTATAAGAAATTTTTCGAAAATTGACTATTTATATATATTATATATATGGTCAAATTTGTTAATCATAGTTTTCTATAAAGTCCAATTTTCCAAATAAGGTTTCGATTTCAAAATTTTTAATCTTAGATTTTAAAGAATCAAAATCTCATATACTCGTAATTGATTTTATACAACTTTTTATACTACCCCACATAAATTTCTTTAACTGTATTTTGAAATTCATAAATTTTATAACAATAACATTAATAATAAAAAAGTGTTAAACTTGAAATGATAAAAATATTTAATATTTTTGTTTTGTAACTGGAATTTCAAAGCAATTTTGATTATCTCATTTTCTGAAAATAAATAAACAAATTTTAAGAAATTACAAAAAAAAAAAAAAAAAACAACAAAAACGAAAAAAATTTAAATTAAAAAATCAAAAATATAAACAAGAAATTTTATGATAAATATTAAAAAAGAAATTAATTTGAATATAATAAACAAATGAACTTTGAAATTAAGATAAAAGTTTAATAAGAACTAATATTCATCCATCCCGAAATTTTTCGAAAATTTACTATTTATAGGAAATTTTTGGAAAATTTACTATTTATAAGAAATTTCTTCGAAAATTGACTATTTAAAGGAAATTTTTCGAAAATTTACTATTTATAGGACATTTTTCGAAATTGACTTTTTATAGGAAATTTTGGGAAAATTGACTTTTATAGGAAATTTTTGGAAAATTGACTTGTAACAGAAAATTTTTCGAAATTTGACTATTTATAGGAAATTTTTCGAAAATTGACTATCTATAGGAAAATTTTTCGAAAATTGACTATTTATAGGAAATTTTTCGAAAATTTACTATTTATAGGAAATTTTTTGAAAATTGACTAATTATAGGAAATTTTTTGAAAATTGACTAATTATAGGAAATTTTTCGATAATTTAGTATTTGTAGGAAATTTTTCAAAAATTTACTATTTATGGGAAATTTTTTGAAAATTGAATATTTATAGGAAATTTTTCGAAAATTTGATATTTTTAGGAAATTTTTCGAAAATTGACTATGTAAAAGAAATTTTTCGAAAACTGACAATTTATAGACAATTTTTCGAAAATTTACTATTTATAGGAAATTTTTAAAGTTTTAGATTTATTACATCAAAGAGGGCTCTTAAAAAAACGATTTGACTTTCACTTTCATTTTACAATTTCTCGGCTGCGTTAAAACGTAGTGACAATTTCACTTCTCAGCTGCAAAATTTCATTCATTTCACATATGAATGAGTTGAATTAAATAGATACGTTTTTGTCTAAAATTTCATTAATACCCATTGAGTCTTATGATGATGAAGACTTATAAAAGTATTCAATTGTTAGAGAAAACTTAAAGAAAATTAAATAGTCATCAATGGTCTTAATGTTACACATTAACTTAAATCATTTAAGCGTAATTAGTAAATGAGCTGACAGATACAGATACATTTGGGCGAACAAAAAAAAAACAAAAACAGATACCAAGGAGAAGTGTCGTACATCTCAAAAAGGGGATATTGACATTTGTGTAAATTTTATTGTTAGAAAAATGACATCAAAACACAAAACATAAGTGATTTTTATAATAATAAATATTTAAGCTGCTCAGAGGTATAAATAGTTTTTCAACTAATGAACAATTTGTTTTATATTTTTTATATGATTTTGTGGTATTTTAAAGTCAATTACCTCTTTTTTTGTCATTATTAAATAAGTTTTTTCAATGATTATGCGATTTATCAATTTGTTTATTCAAAAAGATTAATTTCAATTAAATTTATAAAAAATAAGTACAAAAAGCTAATACTGTAGCCCGGCCCAATCGTACCCTACATCACCGAGGTAATATATAATTTGGTTTTCGATTTCAACAATTGGCTTTTTATAGGGAATTTTGTAAAAAATTTACTATTTATAAGAAATTTTTCAGAAATTTACCATTTATCGAAAATTTTCAGAAAACCTACTTTTTATAGGAAATTTTTCGAAAATTTACTATTTATATGCAATTTTTCGAAAAGGGACTATTTTTCCAAAATTTACTATATATAGGAAATTTTTCGAAATTTGACTATTAATAAGAAATTTTTCAAAAAATTAAAAAATTAAAAAAAAAATTTCTAAAAATTTCCTATAAATAGTAAATCTTTAAAAAAATTCTAATAAAGTCAAATTTCGAAAAATTTTACATAAATAGTGAATTTTTGAAAAATTTTCTATAAATAGTAAATCTTCAAAAAATTTCTATAAAAAGGGATATTTCGAAAAATTTTCTATAAATAGTAAATTTTCAAAAAATTTCCTATAAATAGTAAATTTTCAAAAAATTTCCTATAAATAGTAAATTTTTCAAAAAATTTCCTATTAAAATTCAGTTTTCGAAAAATTTCCTATTAATTTCCTATTAAGGTAATTTTCGAAAAATTTCCTTTTAAAAGTCAATTTTCGAAAAACATCTTCTAAACAGTCAATTTTCGTAAAATTTCCTATAAATAGTCAATTTTCGAAAAATTTTCTATAAATAGTCAATTTTTGAAAAATTTTCTATAAATAGTAAATTTTCAAAAAATTTCTTATAAATAGTAAATTTTCGAAAATTTTCTTATAAATAGTAAATTTTCGAAAAATTTCCTATAAAAAGTCAATTTTAGAAAAATTTCCTATAAATAGTAAATTTTCGAAAAATTTCCTGTAAAAAGTCAATTTTTGAAAAATTTCATAAAAAAAGTCATTTTCGAAAAATTTCCTATAAATAGTCAATTTTCGAAAAATTTCCTATAAATAGTCAATTTTCGAAAAATTTCCTATAAAAAGTAAATTTTCGAAAAATTTCCTTTAAATAGTAAATTTTCGAAAAATTTCCTATAAATAGTAAATTTTCGAAAATTTTCCTATAAATAGTAAATCTTCGAAAAATTTCCTATAAATAGTAAATCTTCGAAAAATTTCCTATAAATAGTATATTTTCGTAAATTTTGATATAGTTATTATTCGAAAAATTTCCTTAAAAAAGTAAAATTTCGAAAAATTTCCTATAAATAGCCAATTTTTGAAAAATTTCCTATAAATAGTCAAATTTCGAAAAATTTCCTATAAATAGTAAATTCTCGAAAATTTTTCTATAAATAGTCAATTTTTGAAAAATTTCCTATGAACAGTCAATTATCGAAAAATTTCCTATAAATAGTCAATTTTCGAAAAATTTCCATTAAATAGTAAATTTTTGAAAAATTTCCTATAAATAGTAAATTTTCGAAAAATTTCCTATAAAACGTAACTTTTTGAAAAATTTCCTATAAAAAGTCAATTTTCGAAAATTTCCTATAAAAAGTCAATTTTCGAAAAATTTCCTATAAATAGTCAATTTTCGAAAAATTTCTTATAAATAGTCAATTTTCGAAAAATTTCCTATAAATAGTAAATTTTCGAAAAATTTCCTATAAAAAGTCAATTTTCGAAAAATTTCCTATAAATAGTCAATTTTCGAAAAATTTCTTATAAATAGTCAATTTTCGAAAAATTTCCTATAAATAGTAAATTTTCAAAAAATTTCCTATTAAAATTCAGTTTTCGAAAAATTTCCTATTAATTTCCTATAAAAGGTAATTTTTGAAAAATTTCCTTTTAAAAGTCAATTTTCGAAAAACTTCTTCTAAACAGTCAATTTTCGTAAAATTTCCTATAAATAGTATATTTTCGAAAAATTTCCTATAAATAGTAAATTTTCGAAAAATTTCCTATAAATAGTGAATTTTCGAAAAATTTACTATAAATAGTCAATTTTCGAAAAATTTTCTATAAATAGTCAATTTTCGAAAAATTTTCTATAAATAGTAAATTTTCGAAAAATTTCATATAAACAGTCAATTTTTGAAAAATTTCCTATGAACAGTCAATTATCGAAAAATTTCCTATAAATAGTCAATTTTCGAAAAATTTCCTATACATAGTAAATTTTCGACAATTTTATCAAGATAACAAGGCATTATATTAATTTCCCAAAGAATCAAAATTTCTCTTAACCCATGAGGAATGTGTTCCTCATTGTTGGAATCAACCTACTTAAAGAAAACTATAAATTAAAAATTGAAACTTTTTTATTTCGGGGAAAAAAAAAACACTAAATCTTTTTAAAAAACAATAAAATAAACCAGTGCAAAATTTAAAAACAAAAATCTCAATCAAGAAATTATTAAAAACTGGAGTAAAATTCTAAAATATAGGACGAAACCCAAAGCAATTAATTTAAAATAAAAAAAAAAAAACTAAAATAAATCCCAAAACATTAATTCAAACCAAAAAAGAAGAAAAACATAAATTTTCTTTTATTAACAAAACAAAAGTGGGAATAAATATTTACTTTTTACAAGAGGATTAACAATATTTCTGTTAAAATTTCGAGGTCTATTTAACACAAGCGTTTAGCTTCGAATTTGAAGAGGAAAACTTAAGAATCTAGAAGTCAGGCAATCAGTTAATCGTCGTCGTTGTAGCCGTCTGTCTTTATGGTGTGCGTGTCAGTTGTCAAAAACTATGTATTTGTTCTGCGCTGCTGTTCTTTCTCATTGGAAGCCCGACTAGCTTTCATTCATGATTCACTTTCAAGTGACAGCCCGCCCGTTTTGGGAAACAGACCTATATTCCTCTAACTCCTCTACCTTCGCTTCTTTTCAACAGCTACCTTATAATTTAAACAAATTTTTGTTAAAAAGTCTTTAAAAACTATTTTTAGTTTTTAACAAAATTTTCTTCAGAGACAGTCAGTCCGACCGACGACAGACAGACACTTTCTTAATAGTTCAGTTGAGTTTTAAAATTTGTTATTGTTTGCATTTTGATGTTTTTGTTTATGATGATTTTCACCAAGTGTTTTTCTTTTCTTTGGAAAAGTGTGACCTTTTCTTTTTGTTTCTTCTGGGGTAGAAGGTAGAGGGGGAAGACTATTTGAAGTTTTCCGTTTGAAATTGTATTTATAAACATAATGACAAGAAATTTGTTAATCGACTTGTAGTAATTCCTTTTGAAGAAAATTTATAGTTTCTTCCTTGAAACTTAAGTGTTAATAAATAATTTGATAACATTTAATCAAAGACTCTATAATATAAAGATATTGCACTTCCATACATCGATTTGATGAATGGTACTTTTGAAATGTCCCATTTTCGAAAAATTTCCTATAAATAGTAAATTTTCGTTAAATTTCCTATAAATAGTAAATTTTCGTTAAATTTCCTATAAATAGTCAATTTCGAAAAAATTTCCTATAAAAAGTCAATTTCCGAAAAATTTCCTATAAATAGTCAATTTTCGAAAAAGTTTCTTATGAATAGTCAATTTTTGAAAAATTTCCTAAAAATAGTCAATTTTCGAAAAATTTCCTAAAAATAGTCAATTTTCGAAAAATTTCCTATTAACAGTGAATTTTCCAAAAAGTTTCCTATAAATAGCCAATTTTCGAAAAAATTTCCTATGAATAGTCAATTTTCGAAAAATTTCCTAAAAATAGTCAATTTTCGAAAAATTTCCTATAAACAGTCAATTTTTCAAAAAGTTTCCTATAAATAGTCAATTTTCGAAAAAATTTGCTATGAATAGTCAATTTTCGAAAAATTTCCTATAAATAGTAAATTTTCGAAAAATTTTCTATGAATAATCAATTTTCGAAAAATTTCCTATAAATAATCAATTTTTGAAAAATTTCCTATAAATAGTAAGTTTTCGAAAAATTTCCTATAAATAGTCAATTTTCGAAAAATTTCCTATAAATAGTCAATTTTCGAAAAAATTTTCTATAAATAGTCAATTTTCGAAAAAAATTCATATAAATAGTAAATTTTCGAAAATTTTCCTATAAATAGTCAATTTTCGAAAAATTTCCTATAAATAGTCAATTTTTGAAAAATTTCCTATAAATAGTAAATTTTTGAAAAATTTCCTATAAATAGTCAATTTTCGAAAAATTTCCTATAAATAGTCAATTTTCGAAAAATTTCCTATAATAAAGTCAATTTTCGAAAAATTTTCTATAAATAGTAAATTTTCGAAAATTTTCGAAAAATTTCCTATAAATAGCTAATTTTCGAAAAATTGCCTATAAATAGTGAATTATCGAAAAATTTCTATAAATAGTAAATTTTCAAAAAATTTCCTATAAATAGTAAATTTTCGAAAAATTTCCTATAAATAGTCAATTTTCGAAAAATTTCCTATAAATAGTGAATTTTCGAAAAATTTCCTATAAATAGTCAAATTTCGAAAAATTTCCTATAATAAAGTCAATTTTCGAAAAATTTTCTATAAATAGTAAATTTTCGAAAATTTTCGAAAAATTTCCTATAAATAGCCAATTTTCGAAAAATTTCCTATAAATAGTCAATTTTCGAAAAATTTCCTATGAATAATCAATTTTCGAAAAATTTCCTATAGATAGTCAATTTTCTAAAAATTTCCTATAAATAGTCAATTTTCCAAAAACTTCCTATAAATAGTCAATTTTCGAAATACTACCTAAAAATAGTCAATTTTCGAAAAATTTCCTTTAAATAGTCAATTTTCGAAAAATTTCCTATAAATAGTCAATTTTCGAAAAATTTCCTATAATAAAGTCAATTTTCGAAAAATTTTCTATAAATAGTAAATTTTCGAAAATTTTCGAAAAAATTTGCTATGAATAGTCAATTTTCGAAAAATTTCCTATAAATAGTAAATTTTCGAAAAATTTTCTATGAATAATCAATTTTCGAAAAATTTCCTATAAATAATCAATTTTTGAAAAATTTCCTATAAATAGTAAGTTTTCGAAAAATTTCCTATAAATAGTCAATTTTCGAAAAATTTCCTATAAATAGTCAATTTTCGAAAAAATTTTCTATAAATAGTCAATTTTCGAAAAAAATTCATATAAATAGTAAATTTTCGAAAATTTTCCTATAAATAGTCAATTTTCGAAAAATTTCCTATAAATAGTCAATTTTTGAAAAATTTCCTATAAATAGTAAATTTTTGAAAAATTTCCTATAAATAGTCAATTTTCGAAAAATTTCCTATAAATAGTCAATTTTCGAAAAATTTCCTATAAATAGTCAATTTTCGAAAAATATCCTATTAATAATAAATTTTCGGAAAATTTTCTATAAAGTCAATTTTTGAAAAAATTTCCTATAAATAGTCAATTTTCGAAAAATTTCCTATAAATAGTCAATTTTCAAAAAATTTTCTATAAATAGTAAATTTTCGAAGAATTTCCTATAAATAGTCAATTTTCGAAAAATTTCCTATAAATAATCAATTATCGAAAAATTTCCTATAAATAATCAATTTTCGAAAAATTTCCTATAAATAGTCAATTTTCGAAAAATTTCCTATAAATAGTAAATTTTGGAAAAATTTGCTATAAATAGTCAATTTTCGAAAAATTTCATATAAATAGTCAATTTTCCAAAAACTTCCTATAAATAGTCAATTTTCGAAATACTACCTAAAAATAGTCAATTTTCGAAAAATTTCCTTTAAATAGTCAATTTTCGAAAAATTTCCTATAAATAGTCAATATAATAAAGTCAATTTTCGAAAAATTTTCTATAAATAGTAAATTTTCGAAAATTTTCGAAAAATTTCCTATAAATAGCTAATTTTCGAAAAATTGCCTATAAATAGTGAATTATCGAAAAATTTCTATAAATAGTAAATTTTCAAAAAATTTCCTATAAATAGTAAATTTTCGAAAAATTTCCTATAAATAGTCAATTTTCGAAAAATTTCCTATAAATAGTGAATTTTCGAAAAATTTCCTATAAATAGTCAAATTTCGAAAAATTTCCTATAATAAAGTCAATTTTCGAAAAATTTTCTATAAATAGTAAATTTTCGAAAATTTTCGAAAAATTTCCTATAAATAGCCAATTTTCGAAAAATTTCCTATAAATAGTCAATTTTCGAAAAATTTCCTATGAATAATCAATTTTCGAAAAATTTCCTATAGATAGTCAATTTTCTAAAAATTTCCTATAAATAGTCAATTTTCCAAAAACTTCCTATAAATAGTCAATTTTCGAAATACTACCTAAAAATAGTCAATTTTCGAAAAATTTCCTTTAAATAGTCAATTTTCGAAAAATTTCCTATAAATAGTCAATTTTCGAAAAATTTCCTATAATAAAGTCAATTTTCGAAAAATTTTCTATAAATAGTAAATTTTCGAAAATTTTCGAAAAATTTCCTATAAATAGCTAATTTTCGAAAAATTGCCTATAAATAGTGAATTATCGAAAAATTTCTATAAATAGTAAATTTTCAAAAAATTTCCTATAAATAGTAAATTTTCGAAAAATTTCCTATAAATAGTCAATTTTCGAAAAATTTCCTATAAATAGTGAATTTTCGAAAAATTTCCTATAAATAGTCAAATTTCGAAAAATTTCCTATAATAAAGTCAATTTTCGAAAAATTTTCTATAAATAGTAAATTTTCGAAAATTTTCGAAAAATTTCCTATAAATAGCCAATTTTCGAAAAATTTCCTATAAATAGTCAATTTTCGAAAAATTTCCTATGAATAATCAATTTTCGAAAAATTTCCTATAGATAGTCAATTTTCTAAAAATTTCCTATAATTAGTCAATTTTCGAAGAATTTCCTATAAATAGTCAATTTTCTAAAAATTTCCTATAAATAGTCAATTTTCGAAAAATTTCCTATAAATAGTCAATTTTCGAAAAATTTCTTATAAATAGTCAATTTTCGAAAAATTTCCTATAAATAGTCAATTTTCGAAAAATTTTCTATAAATAGTCAATCAATGATAAGGCTTTATTATTTTATATCCTTCCATGATTTTTAGAACACGCACAATTGATGCATCTCGGATTTTATTTTTAACTTAAACACATTTTTCTTGCATGAAACGATTTTAATTAGTATGAAATATTATTTATTAATGATTAATATTTTAAAACCAAAATCCATCCGCACAATCGATGCATTACGGTCTGAAAGGGCTAAAGCAGAAATCGAACCCAAAACTTGGTAGTGAATCAAAAACCCAGACTAAACTTTAAGTGAACTTAGCTAGAAACGATTTCAATTAGTATGAAATCCACTAGCACAATCGATGCATCATGGTCTGAAAGCAGGAATCGAACCCAAAATCTTGTACTGAATCAAAAACTCAAACTAGACCTAAATTGAACTTAGCTACAACATTGTTAAAGCCTATAAAAGGATTAACATCTTCTTTGTAGCTCTCAAATATTTAACCCTTGGCGACTGATGTGTAGATCATCAGAAAACAACAAAGTCAAACTTTAGTACAGAAAATTCATGCCTTGGTTTTATGAGTCTTTCAAAACGGATCTTGTATTCCATTCCACGTTTCAAGACACAACTGGAAAGACGATAAGATATGACGAAAATAGATCTTTGACACGAAGTATTTGCACTAAATGTCAAGATGTTAACTAAAATTGGACTAGACGAGTACCTAGAACTAATCTATCTCTACACTTGATATAAAATCCTATACAAAACTCCTAAAAAAGTACACATAATTTCATATTTTTAGCCATTAACTAAAATAAATAAACATTGAGCAAAATCAAGGTTAAAATAGCAAAAGATAATTTTGAATAAATTTTTTAATATTCCAGCAGATTGACGTATGATTTGGCGTTAACGACTGAAATAAATATAGCAAAAACGTGCTTTCAAAATTTTAATTTATAAATATTTATTTCAAAATAATAAACAATTTCAAGATAATATTTGAACAAATGTTTACGCTTTTTGCTCTTAAACCAATCAATTCCAATTAATTACTTATAATTTTGAGGAAAAAAATTATTAATAAATATTATGGGAAATAAATACAAGAAAAATAAATAATACGAAAAAAATAACACCCACTCAAAATTGATAATAAAATTTTGGCAGGGAGAAAATTATTGGAAGAAAATTTTTTTTAATATAAATAAAGAATTGTTTAAGCTAATAAAAATAGAAAAGAAAAATATAGATTAAAATACCAAAAATTTATTGATTGAAAAAAATGTTAGGGCTAGGGATATCAAGCAACACCTTTCAAAAATAAATTTTATATTATCAAGAATTTATATTGGATTTGGGAAAAATTTTGGTTATAAATTTATAAGTTTGGCTATAAATAAAAATCTCTAAAACTTAAAAAGGTATTACGACCATTTTTATACACCAATGGAAAGGAAATTTTGTACACTTTTTAGTGAGGTTCACTTTTTTTCATAATTTAGAAATTGATCAAAGACTTTTGACAAAAAAGTGCAAAAACAATAAATTTATAAAATTTTTCTATATTATTTTGTAGTTTTTGCCAAAAATCTCTAAAACTAAACAAGTAATAAATTTTTATACATCAATGGAAAGGGAATTTTGTACACTTTTAAGTGAGATTACAACTTTTTCACAATTTAAAAATTGACTTAAGACTTTTGTCAAAAAAGTGCAAAGACAATAAATTTATAAAATTTTTTAATATTATTTTATAATTTTTTTCCAAAAATCTCTAAAACTAAACAAGGTATTAATACTATTTTTATACATCAATGAAAAGGGAATTTTGCAGACTTTTAAGTGAGATAAAAATGTTTTCCCAATTTAGAAATTGATTTAAGACTTTTGTCAAAAAAGTGCAAAAACAATAAATTTAAAAAATTTTTTAATATTAATTTTTCCTCAAAATCTTTTAAACTAAACGAGATATTAAGACCATTTTTATACATCAATGGACAGGTAATTTTGTACACTTTTAAGTGAGATTAAAATTTTTTCACAATTTTGGAAATTAATTTAAGACTTTTGTCAAAAAAGTGCAAAAACAATAAATTTATAAAATTTTTCTATATTATTTTGTAGTTTTTGCCAAAAATCTCTAAAACTAAACAAGTAATAAATTTTTATACATCAATGGAAAGGGAATTTTGTACACTTTTAAGTGAGATTACAACTTTTTTACAATTTAAAAATTGACTTAAATTTATAAAATTTTTTAATATTACTTTATAATTTTTTTCCAAAAATCTCTAAAACTAAACAAGGTATTAATACTATTTTTATACATCAATGAAAAGGAAATTTTGTAGACTTTTAAGTGAGATAAAAATGTTTTCCCAATTTAGAAATTGATTTAAGACTTTTGTCAAAAAAGTGCAAAAACAATAAATTTATAAAATTTTTTAATATAACTTTTGTAATTTTTTCCAAGAATCTCTAAAACTAAACAAGGTATTAAGAACATTTTTATAAATGGAAAGGGAATGTTGTAAACTTTAAAGTGATGTCAAAATTATTTCAGAATTAAGAAATTGATTTAAGACTTTTGTCAAAAAGGTGAAAAAAAATAAATTTATAAAATTTTTTAATGTAACTTTGTAATTTTTTCTCAAAAATCTCTAAAACTAAACAAGGTATTAAGATCATTTTTATACATCAATGGAAAGGGAATGTTGTAAACTTTAAAGTGATGTCAAAAATTTTTCAGAATTAAGAAATTGATTTAAGACTTTTGTCAAAAAAGTGCAAAAATAAAAAGTTTATAAAAATTTTTTAATATAACTTTTGTAATTTTTCCCAAAAAACTCTAAAAATAAACAAGGTATTCAGATCATTTTTAAACACAGTATAGATTAATATTTAAGAAATTTAGAAATATAAATTTCAGAACGAGATTTGAAATTTTAATTAAAATTTTTAAATACAGAAGTGAGCGCTTTTTGTATAAAATTTAGGTAATGTTTTAATACTACTTTGTAATTTTTTCCAAAAATCTCTAAAAGATATTAGGACCATTTTTTAACAAAGTCTGTATAAATATATTGGAAATTCAGAAATATAAATTTCAGAATGAGATCTGGGATTTTAATTAATTTAATTAAAAGTTCAAAAACAATAAATTAAATTTTTTTTTAATATTACTTTGTAATTTTTTTTTTAAAATCTTTAAAACTAAACAAGGTATTCAGACCATTTTTAAACACAGTATAGATTAATATATACCTAAGAAATTTAGAAATATAAATTTCAGAACGAGATCTGAAATTCTAATCAACATTTTTGAATACAAAAGTGAGCAAATTTTGTATTAAATTTAAGTAACATTTTAACATTACTTTGTAATTTTTTCCAAAAATCTCTAAAACTAAACAAGATATTACTACCATTTTTGGACACAGTATAGACCACAGTATAAACCATAGAAATTCAAAAATATAAATTTCATGGCGAATTCTGAAATCAACATTTTTGTACACAAAAAAAGTAAATTTTTCGAAAATTTGAGTTTTTTTAGAAAAACTGGCCGTGTGGACCCATTTATGGCTGGGACCGATCAGATTTTTGCACAGATCTTAAGTAAATTATATTTCATATAATTTAATTAAGAAAAGTTTTAAAATCTATAATCAATTGTTTTTTACAGACACCAAAAACTTTTATTTTGTCTAAAAATTGCTGATTATCTACCACCGCTGGTTGTAGGGTGCATGCCCAAAATTTTTCAAAATATTGTTTAAACGCCTAATCTTTCAGAAAAGGTTAAAAAATAGAGTCTTTTGAAATTTCTTTTCAAAAATATAGGAAAAAAACTGAGATACTTTTTTTTTGAAAAAAATTAAATTTTTTCAAACTTTAAAGAATTTTTCTTGCTTATAAAGTTTATATAATTCAAAATTTTCTTCTTCTTGTTCATTTAGAAATTTATCAACAATCTTACAGAATTTTTTAAAAAATTTTCCGTTTTACTAAAGAAGATTTACAAGCCAAAAAAGGCCAGAAGTAATGTCAAAAAACGCAAAAAAAAATGTTTAAAGTCAAATATCTCTTAAACTATAAGAGAAAATGTAGTGAAGTAAGCATGTTTTTTCTTAATTTTTTCACAATGTTTAAAATCAAATATCTTTTAAACTATTAGAGAAAATGTAGTGAAGTAAGCATGTTTTTCTTAATCTTTTTAAAAAGTTTTCAAAAATGTGAAAATCTTTTGGATCGGACCAAATTGGCGAAAGTTGTACGGTCACAAAGGTTTTACATACCCAAAAAAGGGGAAAAAATACTATCGATCTAAAAGACACGTATTGTGATAAAATAATGATAGTTTCAAATCTTAGAAGCGTTTGAAAGACCAACTTTTTGAAACACCTAATTCTTTTTTATTAATCCCCTTAGGCTTTGAAAAGTTTTAATTTTGCTATTATCCTGGATTTTTTATTACTTATTCGTTCTCATTTTTTTTCCTACTTTTAAAGGCTTTTAAATACTTGTTCCTAAAAAGGATATTTCCATTTCTTCTAGTCAATTGGTTTTCTTCTATCTTGGCAATTTTTTTCTTCTTCTCATTTTTCTTACAAACTCTTAACACAACCAACAATTAACCCAAATTTTTTAATGTATTTTCAAGTAAGCAAAAAAAATATTTAGAACAAGAATGCAAATGAAAAAAAATAGAAATTAAATTAAGAAAATGTTTGCTTGGCCTCCTATGATAAAGAAAAGTAAGAAAAACTTCTCAAGAAAACAATAAAAAAAAAAATATAAAATATTATGCATATGCAAATTTTATGACAGAAAATTTCAGTTCTGTTAAAAAACAACAAAAAAAAATGAAAAAAATTTATGTTAATTCTATTAGAAACATTTAAAGGGTTTAACATAAATCTTCTTCTACTTTTTTTAACATGTCTTTAAAATAACACCCATTATCCTTCCCCCCATTACTTAACATTACACTACCATAAATTTCTGTTACCGTTAACATAGACAAAAGCAGAAGAGAGTGATAGAGTACAAGTACTAACATTAAAAACTACATTAACATATGCATTATTGTTAAGTAGTTGCATTAAATTCAAACAACAAGAACAATAACTGTAACATTCTAAAGATACATCAGGGATGGCAAACGTGGTATAATTGTACTTTCTTTATACATTTTAAACCTGGGGATATCGTGATACTATCGCGTCCCATTTGGTACAATTTATAAATCTTAATTTTTCACTGTGTCCGAACCAATTGTTGAGGATATAAAAAAGTTAAACGTAAGTATGAACCAGATAAAAACTTGAGATTTAAATTTTTATTTAATTACACTGTGCGCCAAATTCGGGGTAATCGATTTTTTCCTGAATAAGACCAAATGGAGATGATAGAAGGCAATCAGTAGACCAAAACCCTAAATGGGTTTTGAAAAGTTAGCTCGAGTTTTGAAGCTACAGCTATTTGAAGTTTGGTTATTTGGGTTATATATTCCCCATTTTTCCGTATTTATACTAAAATTAGGTGAAATTTACAATATCGAGTATTTAACTTTTTGCTGAATTTAGTAACATTTCCTATTTTAATTTGTGTGTGTTAAATTAGTTCGTTACTATTTAAAAGGAATGTACTCCAAATTTGCTAACCAGAATCTATTCAGAAGACAAAAACCGGGTCAACTATACAAGTTTAAAATTATTTTTTCTCTTAGGAAACATTTCTTCATTTCAAGAATGAAGTCTAACACCCCTAATTTATAAACGAATAATAAATTTATCAAAGCTTTATAGTAGGAAATTTCTATGGAAAATTTGATTAATAAGCTTGTTATATCATTAGGAGGTTGCACTAAAGACAAAATTTTCTAATTTTATTTCTTAATATTTCTTAATAAAGAAATTTTTGAATATTTAAAAAAAAGCCCTTTTTTGACCCAATGTTTGAAATTTATTTCAATGTTCAGTTCTGGTTTCGACAAATCGATTTATATAAAATTTCGGTTCTATTTGATTTAGAAACAATTTATTGAAAATTCTCCCAAATTTTGCGAGAAAATGAGATAAGACTTAAGACTAAATTCATGATAATTATAAAAATTAATAAATATGATTAAAATATGATTAAAATACTCAATTATAACATTTACATTTTCTCACAGATTTGCTCCACATAGAAAATATATTGAAAACATTTTTTAAAATAACCCAACTTCAAATAGCTATAACTTAAAAATTCGAGCTAACTTTTCAAAATCCTTTAGGGGTTTTGCTCTACTAATAGCCTACTGTCGCTTACAATTGGTCTTTTTTTGACTTTTTTGAAGACTCAAAAACTGATTTTTACATATTGCTAAAATTATTAACTTTCTTCCCCAATGTGTGTGGATACATGGAAAAATGGGTCCGATTAACAATTAACCAACAATTTCTGAGTTTACTTTAGGCACAGGTGGCAATTTTGAAGACATTGTTTAAGAAATTGGGTTAAATCGATCTATTTTTTCGATCAAGTCTTCGATCTTTCAAAGAATTTGAGCAATAATATGATTAAAAGTCACTGTTAGTGACTGTATCAACTTTTGTTTGATTTGATTTATATTTAAATATATCTCCCATTCGATTTCTGTTTTCACAAATGTATTTGATATGCCATGAGATCTATACTTGACCCTTTACTGCTCTATACTTCATATTAGATCTACTGTCTTAAATAACTTAATATATCTGAATCTCGTTCGTAAGATGGCAAAGTTTAACACATATACTTTTCTAAGTATTCAAACATTTTCTTGATTTGTTAAAAATCATTATTCGGACCTTAAGTTTTCAGGGTATCGCAGTTCGACCCCAATTTCGGTACTTTCCTAACTGTTATGTAGAAAATTGTATAATTTAAATTCTAATCTGTTCTATTTGTATACTAAAAAATTCCAATTGCTTAAGAACCGCATGGTATAACAGGTTAGCCATCCGCCTAGCATATCAGAGGTCCCAAGTTCGATCCCCGGTCAGACTCAATTGAAAAAAATAAATTTTCAAAAAAGCTGCGGTTCACCTTATAACTCAGCTAGCCACTGGTTATTGAGTATTAGGCTATGTAAAACTTCTCTAAAGAATCCATTTGCCGTTTGGAGCCGGAGTTAAAACGTAAGTCCCTTTCAATGAGTCTAAAAATAGAATCGGATGCAGCTCATTGTCTGAGGGAATTACCCCTTGTTCCGATTGGAATGTTGTCGGGGAATTATATATACATATATATTATTGTTTACTAAATGTTAAAAATGTTATTAGACCTTTGGACCAGGTTCCGATTAAATGTAAAATATCACATTTTAGTTAGATACGAAGAGATCAAATCCATATAGTTTCGAATTTGATACTCGTCATACGTATCATTTTTTAAGCCATTTTTTAAGTTTTAATTTTTAATACAATATCTTGTACATAAAATATGGTACCATTATAGTCTCAAAAACACATTTTGTTTTTATATTTGGTACAAAATCAAGAAAGCCATTTCCCATCCCTGTGATACATATACACAAGTAAGAGTGAGAACATTTCAAAGACTTGAGGCCTTTGAAAGAAGAGTGTTACCAATTCAAGTGTGTAATGTATGTGGGACGATAAGGGCGCAAAACTATTAAAATCAGGACAAAGTTATTGAAAATATTTATAATAGTTTAAGCTTTTTTTCTTAGGCTCAAAACTATTTTACAAGAAATTAAAGTTAAGTGCTAAATGCAAAATGTGTTTGCTGCAGCTTTTAACCTAAAAAATAAATTTAAAGTGTCAAGATTTCAAAATTTTTTAAATGATAGTTTAAGGAAATACAAGAGCAGAGTCTTGCCGATTTTAATATAATTTTAGTTGCATATGACAGAAGTGTTGAAGAGCTTAAGTTTTGAACCTGGAAAGTCTGGTTTTTACTGGGGCGCTAAAATATGTCTCCTAAGAAGGACACCTCAGACTCATAAATCACTTAAAACGATATATAATTGTCATTTACCAACCGATGGTTACTAAATAACCAATACTTAGGTCAAGATCTACAAAAAATATCCCGACATGCATATCCTATCTCTTACGGTTTTAAAGATATTAGACATTAAAAATTCAAATTCAAATTGTTTGTCTCATACTGCACAGATTTTTAATAATATTTGATCTATATATATCCCAATATCTGATATATATATATCCCGATAATAAAGAAACTGAATCATTTGAATGTCAACAGGACGATCAAAAGATGTAATGGTGGTGGTAGAAAAAAGACTGCAACAACTCCTTATATGGTACAAAATCTTAAAGCCAGAATATATCGAAATCCAAGGCAGAGTGCCCGAAAACTGGCGAAACAGCTTAAGATTTAAGATAGAAGTGTCCGGAGAATGCTTAAATAAAAAAAATCGAAAAAACACACAACCTTACAGAAAAACAGAAAGAAAAATGTGGCTCCAAAGAGCAAAGGAGCTCAAACGCTTGCACGCCAATAGTTTTTTTTTTTTTTTTTGTCAAAGTGACAGAATATAGCTAAGAAAAATATCAGAAGATAATTTGGACCTTAGATTGGCCAATAGAATTCAAGCACCAGAACATGTTATGGCTTGGGCTGCGGTTACGTCTGACGGATGCTCACCTCTGGTATTCTTGGATGCTGGAGTTAAAGTAAATTCGACTGTACACAGAGAATGTGTGATGGAAGATTTATTGAAGCCCTGGGCGGACCGTCATTTTGGACTCGACACCTTTCAGCTGGACTCGACACCATAACACAAACCTCGAGTAAATCAAGAGTGGCTAAGAAAAAATGTTCCACAATTTATTTCAGCTGAACAATGAACCTCAATTCGTCTGAGGCAAACACGCCGAATTTTAGCATTTTGGACCTTAAGGCTGAAACCTTAAAATCTGCTCTTCAAAGAGATTGAAACCGAATTCCGAAAAAAGTCATTCGTGATACTTGTAATTCGTTTATTGACAGAATTAACAGAATTATAAAGGCAATAGCAAATTTGAATTGCGATTCTAAAGATAATTTGATGAAATTTGGCACAGACATTTTTCTGACAGTAGGACCATGGCTATTGAAATTCCTCAAAATTGGTCAAAATTAAGCAAATATTTGTCTTTATACATAAAAAAAGTGCATCATTGACTAAAGTGGTGAAAGGTGTCGTATGGTCGGGCTTTAACTATAGCACTTTCTTACTTTGTTTTTAATATGGACAAATCCTGCGTGATCCCATTGTCTTTCTGCACTAGATATCTTTGCACAGATTTCAGAGAATATTAGCATATCGATTGGCATTTGTTAATTTACATATTTGTTTTGGAGAAAAAAGATATTCGATTTTAAAGTGCTGTGACGGACGCTACAAAAAGTGGAAGTGTTTCTGTAATTTTCATCAAATCGGTCATAGTTATAAAAAAAAAGTTTAAATACAGTTTAGATAGAGAAAAATCCGAAGATTACAAAGCAGCTTTTATAAAATACTTTAAAGTTTCCAGTTTCACCAAAAAATCCATAAATGAACTGTTGCGGACGCTATGTGACGGACGATACAGTTTTTACTAGTAGGTTTTTTATTAGGAAAATCAGTGAAAATAATGGTTTTATTTGTTGTTGAATTTCATCTCCTTCCTTTTCATGTTCGCGGTTAAACTGCGATTTTTGGGCACAATTTAATATTTCACAAAACGGCTACATACATATATTTTTTTAAAGTTTTACACTTTTTACATCTTATTTTTCGTCGAAAAAATGCTGCGACTAGAGTGTCCCAAAAATCAAAAAAAAAAAAAAAAAATATCAAATTTCAAAAGCATCAAATTTGCTCCACTGTACGTTTTTTTTAACACCTAATACCTTAAATTTAATCTGTGGATATAGACAGTGTTATTGCTTTATGAATAAGAGGGACATGTGTTCGTAAATTTTGTATTAAATAAAAATCATTTTGTAAAAAATATATACTGTGACGGACGCTACATACTTTCCTAAATGCTATATTAACATCTATATATTTTTAGCCTAATGTAAAGCATACTATAAGTTCTCTTTACGACCCATGTTCAATTGGAGAAAAAAGAAAAATTGCACTAGTCAAATTAGAAAAACCTTTATTTCTGTGACGGACGCTACACACTGTGTGCCTTTTTTTACTTGACATTATTTATATCACTCCAATTACTTTTGATGGGTTCCTTTACATCTAATTGTATAAAATTAAGCAGACTTTGAGCCCCTACTGAAACTTGATACCTTAATGGATGTTTTTGCGATTTTTATGAACTTTAAAAAAAACCTATTATTTTAAAAAATTTATAAAAATTCAAGATGGGTGCAAATTAAGACCTGCCACTCACGAAGAGTGCAATCAAAAATTGTATCCATTATATATTCTAAAGCATTAATATATGGTAAATTTTTCCATAAACACAAATACGTGATTTTGACAGTTTTAAAATTATGTCCTTGGTTTAATGTTTTTCGGATTTGCCCATATGTGTTAGAGTTCATAATAGACTACTAGGAGCCGATGGATTAGTCAAATGATCTAACACATGGCTAAATGTTGTTGTTATGAATGATAGGACTCAGTATTTGTGTTTTTGATGTACTCGTATGATAGATTACAGTATAGACCACTTAGGGGCAGTAAAGTAGTCAATTGAATCCAAATTAGCTTAAACGTGATAGAATCCAGGCTTGATGTTAAATATCTTGATATTTTCTTATCTTAAAGTTGAAAGTTTCTTGATTTCAACAAAAAAAAACTCAACAATGGAAGAGATTTGTCTAAAACATCTTAATAAAACCCTTTATAATCGGCTCATATCAAACGTTTTGCAATTATAACACAGTACGACAAAATCAAAATTTTTTGAGTACACATGAGTAATGTTAACAGAATATGAAAATAGGCTTAAAATAAAGAAATAAGTGTCTCGGCGTTTTGCTATAGCACGTCAGAATTTTAAGAAAATCGATTTTAAAGATTCGAAGGACCGTGGAGGTTCACTTGTAACGTAATACTATTAGAAAAAATTCTATAAAAATAGAATGGGTAAACCGATTTAAATGGTTGAGCCAGTTTTGAAAAGGGAATTAAATTTAGATTTGTTTTTATTAAAAACAACATTTTTTTTCCGGTAGAGGACGCTTTAAATTTCATGTAAAGTAAAAAAATATCCAAAAAATGTACGAAATTCATTAAAAATACAATTCTGCAATTAGAAAAAATTAAAACAAGTCTTCCAGGATTTGAACCATTACATTACATTGAATTACATTAAATTTTTTGGATTTTTTTAATTTTACATGAAAATTAAAGCGTCCTCTAGCGGAAAAAAATTTTGTTTTTAATAAAAACAAATCCAAATTTAATTCTCTTTTCAAAACTGGCTCAAGCATTTAAATCGGTTCACCCATTCTACTTTTTATAGAACTTTTTATAATAGTATTACGTTACAAGTGAAAGTTTTAGAGAAATTTATGAAATATATTTTTTTTTTATATTGGCGGGGTTACTCCCACTTTAAATATCAAAAAAGTTCATATCCAGCATTAATCGCCGGAGATGCAATAAAACATGGCGAAAAGTTTAGAAATATCGGCCAGGTATTTATAAAGTTATGAATTTATTCCTGTTAAATATTCATTTCGGCCCATCGTGCGGTCCTTCGAATCTTTAAAATCGATTTTCTTAAAATTCTGACGTGCTACAGCAAAACGCCGAGACACGTATTTCTTTATTTTAAGACTATTTTCATATTCTGTTAACATTTCTCATGTGTACCAACCACTGTCGTACTGTGTAATAATAATAATAATAATGATGTTAATATTTCATTTGAAATAAAAACAAAAGCTGCGCATTAGTTTCAACAAATTCTTATCAAAGAACCCAGCTGTATTCGAAGCTATAGTAACTGAACTGATCAAGAAGCCTTGTAGTAACACAGCAAGTGGGAAAAAAATATCACAATTTGATAAAACTTCCTGTATTCAAATAAAATGATTATAAAATAATGACTCAAACTTTAATGATTCTTATATATAAATAAAAAAAAACACTTGCACAAAACAGCAAGTGTTTGAAATCTTTCAAATAAAATTTTGAAATCATAAGAAAAAAACATTGAACTAAAAGATTAAAATAAACTTGGTATTAAAAGCAATTTATCGCAAAATGTGTTTTGTTTTAAAATCTGAATAATTCCAAAGAATTTTATATCAATAAAAATTTCTAAAGCTTGAATTTTAAAGGGCATTAAAATTATCCGGGTTTTACGTTATAATTTTAAAATTTGAATTTTTAATAAACCAAAACAAACTATAGAAAAATTTCTCATTATATTAATTTGTCATTTTAGCTCATAATTTATCAAGACGACATCATTTATATTCACACCATTTAAAAATAAATTTTCAAAAAACGTTACAAAAAAAATCTCAAAACACTGAATTTAAATCAAATTCAAATTCAAAACAAACAAAAAAAACCAGACAAATTCTTGTGAATCCATTTTGAGTCCATTGGTGGCTGTTTTATAGTAAAACTTTTGTTGCTTTATTTCAAGTGGTGGCATAAATTACCATAAGTTATGGATATTTCAAGAGTCGACAAGTTTTAGTAGCTGTTTTTTTTTATTGTTGCTATTATTTGTTTAATTTGTAAATTGACACATTTTGACAAAAATAATTCAATACCGAAATTGTAGGAGAGAATTAATTGACAAGTATTTTATTAAATTAAAATTTCCCCTTTTTAAGAGATACTTTAATTTTGAAGCTATCGAATATCGCAGTTTAATTAACAAAATATATTCCATGATTGGCCAATTCCAGCAGCTCACGTTTCTAAAGCAAACTTAAATATAACATATTAACAAGTAAGAGTGTTATATTCGGCTGTGCCGAATCTTGTATACCCACCATCAAATTGTGTTAAATTTAGAAATATCGCAGCTAATTCAAAATGTGGACCAAATTCGAAAAAAGTTGTTTCGCTAGTTGTTAGTAACATATTTGTACTAAATTCGGTTGTAGGAGCTTTATAGTTCAATATTTAAAAGTATGTAAGTGGTTTCCTTAGTATTTACTTTGAACAAAATTCGGTATCGTAACCTGGTATAGTTTAGCATTAATAAGTAGTTACCCAATAAGAAAAAAGGTTTATTCTCAAATTGAGGATAATTTGAAAATAAATCTTTTTTCAAAGGTCAAACGTTTGATACTGATTTGATACTGATTTGAGAATAATAGCGTTCTCAATAAAAAGCAGACTTTATTCTCAAATTGAGAAATGCCTTTATTCTCAAATCATTATCAAACCTCATTCTCAAAGGTTTTTCGAATGTGGATATCATCTACATCCCAGTAAAAAAAAAAGTTTTATTCTCAAATTGAGGATGATTTGAAAATAAATCTTTTTTCAAAGGTCAAACGTTTGATACTGATTTGAGAATAATAGCGTTCTCAATAAAAAGCAGACTTTATTCTCAAATTGAGAAATGCCTTTATTCTCAAATCATTATCAAACCTCATTTTCAAAGGTTTTTCAAATGTGGGCATCATCTACATGTGGAACATAAATAAAATGGCGTTGCATTTTTGATATTTTTGAGTTTGTTTATTTTGTTTTTGAAAACGTTGCATCATATTTGAATTCTTTTGCTTAAAATATAATTTTTTTATTGTTTGGTAAAAAAAATTTTAAGAAACAAAGAAAATTTACTTATGCATATGAATATTATTGAATCTTTAATCTTAACATTTTTAAGCAAGGTTTTATGGTCAAATATGGATCAATTTTAAAAAATCCGAAAGAAATAACGAATTTATTTGAAATGCACTGCCATTCCATTAAAATATCTTAAACATTATTTTTTTACCATACAATTTTTTTTTTAATGTTTGAAAAAAATTTGAAATAAGGTTTGATATCAAATTTATATAACACCATTTTTCAAATTATTCTCAAATCATCTTAATGATTTGAGAATAACCTTTATTCTCAATTTGAGAAACTATAATTTTTCAAACGTTTATTCTCAAATGAACCCTCATTTGAAAATTAATGTGAATCTCAAACATCTGTTCAGGTTTGAAAAAAGTTTGAAAAAAACGTTTGATATCAAATGTATGAATCATCATATTTCAAACGTTTGACGCTGTTCTTACTGGGTAAATGCTTTTCGTTTAGCTTAATATTTAGTTAGGATAAACATGCTGATAGTAACACGACAGATCCATACATTTGGTTAGGAGTTCCTAATACATCTACCGTATATAAAGTCTAGACATTGGTGCAATCATAATATGCTGATTGTACCCCCGAATCTTTTTGATTATAGATATAAAAGGGGGATGTTATACATATATCAAAATTATAGCCAAATGTTGACCGATTGTAGCAAAATTTTACACACTGGCTGGTAATTATACAAAGCTTGGGTTTGCAAAATTTAGTGGCCATAGCTGTCATTGTTTCTAATTTAATAGCTTTTAACTGGCCTTTGCTACGTTTTTTTTTTGGTTTCCGGGAGTGTTTTTTATATGAAAGCTATAGTCAAATATGGACCGATTCCTATAAAATTTGATATACTGACCAATAGTAGCATAAAACTTCTCTATTCTAAATTTAGTCGTCATAACTATTACAATTGTACTCAATTTATCAGCATTCATGTGATTCCCGGGGCGGGGTTATATGGAAGCTCTAACTAAATGTGAACCAATTTCGTCCATTTTCTGTACACAACTTTTGTTATATATCAAAAATACTTTTATAAAATTTTGTCTCACTAGCTTTTGTAGTTAAGGAGCTGTCGAGCTTTTATCAGACAGACAGACAGACATAATGTCCTTTTCTTTTTGTATTTTTGTGTTTCTGTGAGTTTTTTCATATGGGAGCTATGGTCAAATGGTGACCGATTGTAACAAAATTTCGCACACTGGCTGGCATTTACATAAGATTTCCTTTTGTAAAATTATGTTGCTGTAGCCCTTTTAGTTAAGGCGCCATCGCGCTTTTATTTAACGGACAGACGGTCATAAACCCCCTTTTCTTTTTGTATTTTTGTGTTTCCGTAAGTTTTTCATATGGGAGCTATAGTCAAATGGTGACCGATTGTAACAAAATTTCGCACACTGGCTGGCATTTACATAAGATTTCCTTTTGTAAAATTATGTTGCTGTAGCCCTTTTAGTTAAGGCGCCATCGCGCTTTTATTTAACGGACAAACGGTCATAAACCCCCTTTTCTTTTTGTATTTTTGTGTTTCCGTAAGTTTTTTATATGGGAGCTATAGTCAAATTGTGACCGATTGTGTCAAAATTTTGCACACTATTTGGCATTGACATAAGACTTCCTTGTACTAAATTTAGTGGCCATAGCTATTATAGTTTATCAGTTATTGGCATTTAAGTGAATTTCAGGTGGAATTTAGGCTGTTTCCGTAAGTTTTTTATATGGGAGCTATGGTTAAATTTGAACCGATTTCGATGAAATTTTACACGCTGCCTAGGGCTAATGTAAAACTTCTATATACCAAATTCATCATAGCTGCTATAATCTGTCATTTTTTAGCAAATAAGCGATTAGCCTTGAAGAATGTTTTTACTAAGATTCAGTGAGCTAGCTCGTTTCGTTTAGGCGTTATCGTGATTTCAACAGACAGACAGACAGACGGATATCGCTCAATCGTCTTAGGATTTCATAAGGATTCAGAATATATATAGTTTCTGATTTTTGAGCCAATATTAAGGAAATTACAAACGGAATGACAATCTCAATATACCCCCCATTTTATTTGATGGTGGGTATACAAATAAAGCAGGGATGGCCAAGCATGAGGTCTAAGAGAGGGAATTTTCGAAAAGATCGTCATGTAGAGTAAGTGCAGGTAATAGGTAAAAATCGACATATTTAAAAAAAATCGGCAGTAAATTTTTAGAAATCGACAAAAAATAGAAATTGTCAAAAAATTTATTATAAATATAGGCGAATATTAAAAATATTCATTGAAAATGTTTCTATAACACAAACTTTTATTGAAAATTTTTCTATAGTACCAATTTTTCTAAAAGAAAAAAAAAAAAAAACAAGTAAGAATGTGCTATAGTCGGTCAAGACCGACCATACAATACTCTTCACCACTAAGGTCAAAGGTGTTCTTTTTCTGTATAGACAAATATTTGATAAATTTTGCCATCATACAAAC
Organism: Stomorhina lunata; assembly: GCA_933228675.1. Taxonomy (NCBI): domain Eukaryota; kingdom Metazoa; phylum Arthropoda; class Insecta; order Diptera; family Rhiniidae; genus Stomorhina; species Stomorhina lunata. The sequence continues at coordinate 34,208,896 of OW121741.1, read as the reverse complement.
ATTTTCTCAAAACTTATATATATTTAAGCCGTTTCCGCCATTTAGACTTATATGAGAGCTAGGGTCAAATGTGGACCGATTATCTCGAAATTTGACAAATTACATTACAGTTTTTACAAAAATTATGTATTTTAAAACTAAATTCAAAATTCTCATTATCTTCAGATTTACGAGCGTTTTAGTGATTTTTGTCTCATTTAGTGCGTTTTGATACAAGAGTTTGTATGGGAGCTATGGTCAAAAGTGGACCGATTTCAGCGAAATTTAACACAGTAATTTTTGTTTACATAAGCAATATTTGTTTTAAATTTCATGAAGTATACTAAAAGGTGGGTCTAAGACAAATATTTCTATGCGTTACATTTTGGTGGTGAGGGCTATAAAAAATATTTTAAATTTAAATCTAAAAACAAAAATTGTGGGAAGTTAAGAAAATATAAAACTGAAAAATGTTGTATGTGTTGTTATGTTTTGACAATTTGCAAAACACTATAATTCGTATTTATTCTGTTTTTGGAACTTGAATAAAATGAAATATTTTAAACCATTCGTCGAGAAATGATTGTCCCCACTTAAATTTTTCGGTTTTATTAATAAACTTTTTATAAAAAGAAAATATAATTTTTTAATGCGACTAAAAAACTCTCCTAGTGAATACCCTAAATGTCAAATGTTTTTTTGCGTACCTTCTCGTTTCATCACCATCAAATTGTGCCATAAAATCTAACTTTGGGAAAATTACTTCTATATTTTTCTTTTCTTTTTTCTTTCAATTTTTATGATGCGTCTTTGTCAACTAGACTAGATATTGACTAGGATGATAGCAACACCAAATACAGACGACATTTTACTTTTTTTTTTTGAGTTAAAAATAAGAAAAAAATGCGCAAAAAATTTTGTGTCTGCATAAAATTTATAAAATATTTTCTCAATTACCCACAAAAACGAAACACCATATGTTAGATATGAATTTTTAAAAGCCACCAGCAGCATCTCAGCATCATTTCTAGTAGCTTTAGCTGCTAAAACATGAAAAATCATCTAAATACAAATTTAATAACTAAAGAAAAACAAATCCTCTACAAATGTTTTTTGTGAAAGAATGACTGACGTCCGTCCTCCTTCATAGCCATAAAGACAGTTTATATTTTCTTTTCCATTTTTAAAAGTGAACAAGATATTTTTAGAAAAATTTATTTTATGACAAAAATATATTAGTTAAATATTAAGTTTTGCCATATGGTTTTTTAAGGCATCAGGCATCAGCAACAATAAAGAATTTATAAACAAAAAATTTTGTAAAGTACAAAGAAAATCTAAACATTCAAATCCAAGTAAATAATGAATGTCCCTCCATCATCAACATCATCAGCCATGTCAATTTAACATTTTTCCTTTTTGAATTTTCTCTTCAATTATTGGTTTATTCTTTTCACCGTTAGTTTGACATTTCTCCTATTAATTGTGTGAGTTTTCTTGGGAGTTTGTGTGTGTGTGTCGGTCGCATATTAGAATTGGTGTGAGTGTTTAGTTGACATTTAAATTTGATGTTTAATGTCATCTTTATGTCATTGTCTCGTTTTTATGTTTATTTTTACCATAAATGTCGGTATTTCTCTTCCATTGTTTGTTTTGTTTATTTAAAGGAAAATTTTATTTAAAAAAATGTTAGTACTTAAATGATACTTTTTACATTTCACATAAGTTTTATGTTTGTTTTTACAAAAAAAAAATAAAAATAAATTATGGAAAAAATAAAATATTGCCGCTAATGATTTTATATGACAAGTATTTAAAATTTATTTTTGAAAAAAAAAAAATTGAATTTATTTATAGAATTTTTTTTTAATTCGTAAAAAAATTTTCTATAGAAAAATATTTTTGTCAAAAAAATTTTCTATTGAAAAATATTTTTGTCAAAAATTTTTCTATAGAAAAATATTTTTGTCAAAAAAAAAAATTTTCTATAGAAAAATATTTTTGTCAAAAAAAAAATTTTCTATAGAAAAATATTTTTGCCAAAAAAAAATTTTCTATAGAAAAATATTTTTGTCAAAAAAATTTTCCATAGAAAAATATTCTTGTCAAAAAAATTTTCTAAAGAAAAATATTTTTGTCAAAAAAATTTTCTAAAGAAAAATATTTTTGTCAAAAAAATTTTTTATAAAAAAAATATTCTTTTTCAAAAAAAAAAAAAAAAAAAAAAAAAAAAAAAAATTGTAGAAAAATATTTTTTTTTCAAAATAAAAATTTTGTAGAAAAATAGTTTTGTCAAAAATGATTATATAGAAAAATATTTTTGTCAAACAAATTTTCTATAGAAAAATATTTTTGTCAAACAAATTTTCTATAGAAAAATATTTTTGTCAAACAAATTTTCTATACAAAAATATTTTTGTCAAAAAAATTTTCTATAGAAAAATGATTTTGTCAAAAAAAAATTTCTATAGAAAAATATTTTTGTCAAAAAAATTTTCTATAGAAAAATATTTTTGTCAGAAAATTTTCTACAGAAAAATATTTTTGTCTAAAAAATTTTTTTAAAGAAAAATATTTTTGTAAAAGAAATTTTCTTTAGAAAAATATTTTTGTCAAAAAAATTTTCTATAGAAAAATACTTTTGTCAAACAAATGTTCTATAGAAAACTATTTTTTTTTAAACAAATTTTCTATAGCAAAATACTTTTGTCAAAAAATTTTCTATAGAAAAATATTTTTGTCAAAAAATTTTCTACAGAAAAATATTTTTGTCTAAAAAATTTTTTAAAGAAAAATCTTTTTGTAAAAGAAATTTTCTTTAGTAAAATAGTTTAAGCCAAAAAATTTTCTATAGAAAATTATTTTAAACAAAAATATTTTGTATAGAAAAATATTTTTGTCAAAAAAATTTTCTATGGAAAAAGATTTTTCTATACAAAAAGATTTTTGTCAAAAAAATTTTCTAGAGAAAAATATTTTTGTCAAACAAATTTTCTATAGAAATATTTTTGTCAAACTAATTTTCTATAGAAAAATATTTTTGTCAAAAAATTTTCTGCAGAAAAATATTTTTGTCTAAAAAATTTTTTTAAAGAAAAATATTTTTGTAAAAGAAATTTTCTTTAGAAAAATAGTTTAAGCCAAAAAATTTTCTATAGAAAATTATTTTAAACAAAAATATTTTGTATAGAAAAATATTTTTGTCAAAAAAATTTTCTATAGAAAAATATTTTTCTATACAAAAATATTTTTGTCAAACAAATTTTCTATAAAAAAATATTTTTGTCAAACAAATTTTCTATAGAAAAATATTTTTGTCGAACAAATTTTCTATAGAAAAATATTTTTGTCAAACAAATTTTCTATAGAAAAATATTTTTGTCAAACAAATTTTCTATAGAAAAATATTTTTGTGAAACAAATTTTCTATAGAAAAATATTTTTGTTAAAAATTTTTCTATAGAAAAATATTTTTGTTAAAAATTTTTCTATAGAAAAATATTTTTGTCAAAAATTTTTCTATAGAAAAATATTTTTGACAAAAATATTTTTCTAAAGAAAATTTATTTTACAAAAATATTTTTCTTTAAAAAAATTTTTTTGACAAAAATTTTTTCAAAAATTTTTCTACAGAAAAATAGTTTTTTCAAAAATTTTTCTATAGAAAAATATTTTTGTCAAAAATTTTTCTATAGAAAAATATTTTTGCCAAACATTTTTCTATAGAAAAATATTTTTATAGAAAAACGTTTCCGAAATGGTGATGTCAATTGGCCGCCAAAAATCTGCAATTCGACACCGTTAAAATATTTTCTGTGGGGCTCCGTTAAAGACAAGTTTTATGCCGTCAGACCAGAGACGATTGAGCATTTGAAACGATGCCAACCCGAGAGATACGGCTTCATACACACGAAAAAGTGTTACAAAAAATTAGTCCGATCGAATGTTTTTAAATTTCTACTTTTAAATGACCCACTCTTTATTATGCTCTATAGTATCTGTGGTCTGGGTACCGGGCCTTAAAGTCTTAATAACGTCTGAATATCATACTTTATACTTTAGCAACTGTATCCAGAGTTTATATCAACTCCGGGCCTATGTTTCAGGTAACTGGGTCAAAGTCTATATCAATTTGAATGGATCAGACATCAGTCTCCAAATTACATAGATAAAGTGTAAACTTGAAACTCTGACCATTAAACTTTAAGCTTTAGGTAACTTTATTCAAAGTTATTTCTATCAAATTATAAGGTTGAACATCATATTCCAAAGTCTGTGTTTCAGAGCCCGAAGCCTCGCTGTCAGATTTATTGGATATTGTATTAGCTTCAAAGTCGGATACTTTTTTTTAAAATTTCATAGATAAAGTTTGAGCTTAAGATTAAAGGGTCTGATCATTAAACTTCAAGATTTAGGTAACTTTATACAAAGTCTATATCATAATATAAGACTCCAAGGTCTGTGTCTCAGAGTCCGAAGTTAATGTCAGATTTCATAGATATTGTATCAGACTCCAAAGTCGGATACTTTTTTCCTTAGGCCTTTTATTTTAGGCTTAGGGTATCCATAGCTTATATCAATAAGTAAACAGACTCCGAGGGCTTTGTATCAGACTTCGAAGTTCAGTGTCAGATTTCATAAATAAAGTCTAAACAAAAGACTTCATGATCTGACCATTAAGATTTAGGGTAACTGAATCTAAAGTCGATATCAAATTAAATGGATTAGACATCAGTAGCTAAAGCCAAATGTCAAATTTCATAGATAAAATGTGAACTTGAAACTCTAGGGTTTGACCATTGAACTTTAGGTAACAGTATTCAAAGTTTTTATCAAATTTTAAGGTTAAACTTCATACTCCAAGATATGTCTGTTCGAATTCCGAAGCCTCGCAGCCAGATTTAATTAATTTTGTATTAGACTCCAAAGTCCGATACTTTGTTTTCAAATTTCATAGAAAAAGTTTGAACTTGAGATTTCAGGATATGATCAGTCTGATCATCAGAGTCCAAAGTCTGACTGTTAGATTTTATAGATATTGTTTTAGACTTCAAAGTCTGATACTTTTTTCTCCGTTTCTATTAGACAAACTCTCAGTCTCCAAAGTCAAATTTCATATATAAAGTGTGAACTTGAAACTCTAGGATCTGACCATTGAACTTTAAGCTTTAGGTAACTGTATTCAAAGTCGTTATCAAATTATAAGGTTGATTATCAGACTCCAAAGTCTGTCTGTTTGGAGTCCGAAGCCTCGCTGTCAGATTTAATAGATATTGTATTAGACTCGAAAGTCGAAAACTTTTTTTTCAAATTTCATAGACAAAGTTTGAACTTAAGACTTGGAGTCTGACAATTAAGCTTCAAGATTTAGGTAACTGTATTCAAAGTCGATAGGAAATTACAGGCTTGGACTTCAGATTCCAAAGTCAGTGTTTCAGAGTCCGAAGTATGACTTTTAGATTTTAAAAATATTATTTTTTTTTTCAATTTTCATAGATAAAGTTTGAACTTAAGACTTAAGGGTCTCATTATTAAATTTCAAGCTTTGGGTAACTGTATTCAAAGTCTATATCATAATATCAGGCTGTATATCAGACTGTAAAGTCTGTGTTTCAGAGTCCGAAGTCGGTTAGATTTTTATAGGTGTTGTTTTTGACTCCAATGTCAGATATTTTTCTGATACTTCGTTTTAATTAGACAAATTTTCATAGTTTTGATATTTCAATTCCCAAAACTCACTGTCAGATTTTATGGTTATCCGATCAGACTCCAAAGCCCGATACTTTTTGTTCAAACTTCATAGTCAGATTTTATGGTTATCTGATCAGACTCCAAAGCCCGATACTTTTTTTTCAAACTTCATAGGTAAATTGTAAACTATATTAAATTACAAGGTTGAATATCAGATTTTGAAGTCTGTATTTCAGAGTCCCAAGACTCACTGTATATCAGACTGTAAAGTCTGTGTTTCAGAGTCCGAAGTCGGTTAGATTTTTATAGGTGTTGTTTTTGACTCCAAAGTCAGATATTTTTCTGATACTTCGTTTTAATTAGACAAATTTTCATAGTTTTGATATTTCAATTCCCAAAACTCACTGTCAGATTTTATGGTTATCCGATCAGACTCCAAAGCCCGATACTTTTTGTTCAAACTTCATAGTCAGATTTTATGGTTATCTGATCAGACTCCAAAGCCCGATACTTTTTTTTCAAACTTCATAGGTAAATTGTAAACTATATTAAATTACAAGGTTGAATATCAGATTTTGAAGTCTGTATTTCAGAGTCCCAAGACTCACTGTCAAAGTGTGATCAGACTCCAAAGTGTTTGTTTCAGAGTCCGAAGTCTCACTGTTAGATTTTATATATAATGTTTTAGACTCCAAAGTCGAATACTTTTTTTTCTTCGTTTCAATTAGACAAATTTTCATAATTTTGAAATTTCATACGTCAATTACTTTTCTTTGTTTTTTCAATTTACTTTAAAGTTTTGATATTTATTTTTTCAAATTTATAATTTGATTAAATGCAAATTACAAAATTTATTGTTTACCATCAATTAAATTTCATATTTCTCACTGACATTTTCCACATGCGTTGGCCAAAAAATTGTTTATCGCAGGCAATCAAATTAAACCACAACTTGGAATTTTATAATAGAAAAATATCACAATATTTAGAACATTTTAAATAATAATTTTAAGCGTTTTTGAATAAATTTAAAAGCTAATTGCGTTCAAAACTCACAGAAGATTCAGTCAACTGTATGAAGAATTTTTTTTATAAAAGCGTTTAATATGAAAAGTTTTCGTTGAAAAAATTTTAATGAACAAAACTCATTTTGTTGAATTCATTACTATTTAGAAAACTAAAAAAAAAAAATTGAAAAACAAAAGCTAATAAATGTTTTTAAAAAACAGCCTCCAAAAGTGTGTCAGTCCAGTTCGCATTCATTCATAAATGAAAAATAGCCTAAATATGTAAATTGTGCAAAAAAAGCGAAAAAATATTTTATAAACTAAACAAAAACTAATCATACTTAAAAAAAAAATCGTGGGGAATAAAAAAGAAAACAAAATAATTTACTTGAAATTTTTATAAGGAAATATGACGTAAACGATGAAATAAATATGGTATTTTTCAAAAAAATTTTGAAACTTATGATAATATCTAAAGATGAGAAATTTAAATTAAAAAATTCCATTAATACCCTCAAACAAAAAGTCCTTAAAATAATCCTTAATCCTTTTGCTTTTTGTTAACCCTCAACCATTGCAATCCCGTCTATCTTCACACCTTTATTAACTAACTTATTTAATTGTTACCAGACACAAAAAAAAATATTTTTCATATGATATCCTACTCCTCCTCTTGACTTAAGCTATTATATGCCTGGGATTATTTTTTCTTTCCCTGCAAATAGTTGAAAGCATCTACCAACAATAACAAAAAAAAAATAAGTTATAAAACATTCCTAGACTTAACCACAAAAAGTTTTATGGTTTGTATTTCACATGAAATCACCAGCAAAAAAAAATGTAAATCACACACTGTAAAAAACATGACAAAAACAAGAAAAAACTTAAATTACCCAAAGAAACCTCATATTCGGATAATAAAAGCAAAAACCAAAACAAAAAAAAAAAACATAAAAACTATATTTAATACGAAAATCAAATAATAAAATCTGGAAAATAAAATTGTATGCAAAGGAATTTTGCACTGAAAGAAATCGTGGTATTACGCTTCAAATATTCGAACTTTACACTGATAAAAACTGAAATAGCAGACTCCAAATTAATTTTGCTTCAAAGACAGCAAAATTAAAGTGTCAGACTCCAAAGTTGGACTATCAACTTCTTTAGCATTAGACTCCAAAGTCGAAGCATCAGCCGTTAAAATCTGACCTCTAACTCTAAGTAAGAGGCTGTAAAAATTGTAACAGACTCCAAAGTCGGAACATCACATTGAAGTAACAAACTTCAAAGACTGCAAAATTAAAGTGTCAGACTCCAAAGTTGGACTTTCAAATTATTTAGCATCAGATTCCAAAGTTTAAGCATCAAAGACTGCAAAAATAAAGTTTCAGACTACAAAGCTGGACTTCTTTAGCATTAGACTCCAAAGTTGAAGCATCAGCCGTTAAAATCTGACTTCTAACTTTAAGTAATAGGCTGTAAAAATTGTAACAGACTCCAAAGTCACAACATCACATTAAAGTAACAAACTTCAAATATTGCAAAATTAAAGTGTCAGACTCCAAAGTTGGACTTTCAAATTATTTAGCATCAGACTCCAAAGTTCCAAAGCAACAAAAACTGCAAAAATAAAGTTTCAGACTCCAAAGCTGGACTTCTTTAGCATTAGACTCCAAAGTAGAAACATCAGTCGTAAAAATCTGACCTCTAAGTAATGGGCTGTAAAAATTGTAACAGACTCCAAAGTCGGAACATCACATCGCAAACTTCAAAGTCTACAAAAATAAAGTGTCAAACTCCAAAGTTGGACTATCAACTTTTTAAGCATCAGACTCCAAAGTTTAGGCATAAGCTGTAAAAATCTGACTTCAAACTCTTAGTAACAGGCTGTAAAAATTGTAACAGACTCGGAATATCATGTTCGTAAATTTAAGATTCATACTCCAACATCAGAGTATCTAAACACTTTAAGTTCTGAATAATACAATACAAAGATGTAGATCAGAGTTGTAGATTAACGGACTCCAAAGCCGGAAGATTATGTTCCAAAATTTAAGATTCACTTCAAGGTCTGAGTATCTAATCACTTCAAATTCTAAATAATACACTATAAGCTTAGAGTAGTCTTTAAATTCTAATCATCATACAATACATACCTCAAAGATGAAGATCAGACTCCAAATTCCAAAAATCATAGAACAGACTCTAATCATTGACTATCAGACTCCAAAGTCGGAGCACAAATCTTCTAAATTCTAACTGTCAGACTCTAACGTTTGAGTATCGCAATTTTAAATTGAAAGATATCAAGTGCTCAGACTTTACACTGATAAAAATTTAAATAGCTAACTCCAAATATTAGGCATCAGATGTAAAAATTGAAATAACAAATTTCAAAGACTGCAAAATTAATGTGCCAGACTCCAAAGTTGGACTATCAACTTCCTTAGCACCAGACTCTTAAGTTGAAGCATAAGCCGTTAAGATCTGACCTCTAACTCTAAGTAAAAGGCTGTAAAATTTTTAACAGACTCCAAAGTGGGAAGATCATGTAACAGAATTTAAGGTTCATACTCCAACGTCTGAGTATCTAAGCACATTAAATTCTAAGTAATACACTAAAAGCTCAAAATAGTCTTCAAAATCTGTTTATCCTACCTCAAAGATGTAGATGTAGACTCCAAAGTCCAAAAATCTTAGACCAGACTCTAATCATTAAGTTTTATACTCCAAAGTCAGAGCACTAAAGCTTTTAAACTCTAACTGTCAAATTCTAATGTTTGAGAATCGCACCAAAGTGTCTTAGTATCGGGTTTTCTTAAACAGGGACACTACAAAAGTATAGCGACAGGGACAGCAGACGCAGCCATATTTCTTTCAGCTCTTCTGTCATTTTATGATGAAAAGATATACGAGCCAACAACGAGTCGAAATTATTAAAATTTACTTCCGAAATTCGGAGTCAGTGGCCTAAACGTTAAGAGCGCGATGAGGCTCATTTCTGGCTGAATCGCTTCGTGAATTAACATAATATGCGTTATTTGTCAGGCAGGTCATGAGTCATCATCATTGCATCCCGAAAAAATTACGGTTTGGTGCGTTTTATGGGACGGCGGCGTCATTGGGCCTTACTTCTTCCGTGATGATCAAGAGCGGCACGTTACTGTGAATGGGAAACGCTACCGTTTAATTATAACCGAATATTTTTGGCCCCAATTGGATGATATTGACTTGAAGGACATGTGGTTCGTACAGGAATGTCACAATTAATTTATTGAAAACCAAGTTTGAAGAACGTCTCAAATGGCCCGGTCGATTGGCCGCCTCGGTCGTGCGATTAGACGCCGTTAAACTATTTGCTGTGGGACAACGCTGGCTTGTTGGATTATTCCAACAAGCCAGCGACAGTTGATGAACTTCGTTCGAATATCGAACGTGAAATTGCAGCAGTATCGTAAAATTTATACTTGAAGATTTAACGCGGCAAATCAAATCTCTGCTTCTAAAGAAATATGTAAACGGACATGGCGATGGATAGGCCACAAGCTCAAATACTAACATTGCTCGACAAGCGCTTCGTTCCACAGGGAAGATGCCGTTGGTTGGTGCACCTGCTAGAACGTGGAGAGGGTCATTTGATGCGGAGCAGAATGCTATTCCTGGAATGACGTATGCCTAACACCTCGCAATAGAGTCCGATATAAAAGGATAGTTGAGGCCCTATACTCCACTGGGAATCAAGGATAACAAAAGAAGAAGAAGACTCCTAGCACAAAGTAGACTTTAAATCTCAATAATCAGACTTTAATGTTTTATATCAGACTCCAAAGCTTGCAGATTAAAATCTAAAGTTTATAGATTAGTCTTCAGAACTCAGAGCACAAAACTTTCAAATCTTAATGTCGGACTCTCGTTCAAAAGAGACTTAGTGTTAAACACAAATACTGAGTATCAGATTTCAATATCCAACATCTCAGAACTTAGTTTGAGTTTTTGATTCCATTCAATTCTGAGTACAAGGCTCCAAAGTCTATAACAAAGACAGCAAATCAAATTCCAAAGTCAGTAAATCAAACTTGAAATATGGAAGGTTAGACTCCAAAGTATGTGACTTGAGTATCAAATTTCAATATCCAACATCTTGGAACTCAGAGTTTGAGTTTTGGATTCAATTAAATTCTGAGTACTAGAGTTTGCTGTCTGTAAAGTCTATTAATCAGACTCCAAAGTCCGTAAATCGAACTTTAGATATGAAGCATTAAACCCCAAAGTCTCAAAATTAGACTTCAAAGTATGCAATTCTGACAACGAGTTTGAGTATATATTTCCAGTTTAAGTTTTTGATTACAACATTAAATTCAGAGTATCAAAGTCCAAAGTCTGTAGATGAGACAGCTAAGTTTATTAATCAGACCTCACTGTTTGTAGAACAGACTTCAAAGCCTGTATATCGAACTCAAAAAACTGTAGATCAAGCGAACTACAAAGTATGTAGTAGAAAGAAGATTTTCCAATTCTTTTTATGAGGCCTAAATATTAGAGACTAATAATCAAAATTCAACGTTTGAGGATCACAGTTCAATGGGTAAGTTACAAGACTCCAAAGTCATAGACTTTAAATTTTAGTAGCCAACTACACTCCAAAGACTGAGACTTTCAAAATCTTAGAGCTTTACCACAAAGATGACAAAAATATGTTATAGAAACAAATTGTATCTTTTTATACAAAATTTTGAAATTCTTCTTGTTGACTTGATAGTTTTTAAAGCCAAAGTCCCAACGCCAGACTCTAAAGTAATTTCGGAAGCGGTTTTTTCATAAAAAATTGTAAAATTCTTCTTATTGTCTTCTTAGTGCAAAAGGCGATGAGTTTTAAACGCCTTAAAGTTTGGATGAAAGACTCCAAAGTCTGAAAGCCAGACTCTAGCGTCTAAGAGCCAGACCCCAAAGTCAAAGTTTAAGATTTCAAAGTCTGTATAACAGGCTAAAAGGTTTGGAAATCATATTAATTTTTTTATACAAAATTCTAAGTCTTCTTGTTTGCTTTTTTGTGAATAAGGCTATTAGTTTTAAACGTCAAATATTTAAATGTTAGACTCCGAAGTCTATATACCGGGCTTCAAAGTATGAGGCCCAGATTCCTGTGCCTAATTAACCTACAAATCTGAGTATTAGTATTATATGCCTGGCTTCAAAGTCTATATGACAGACGCCAAAGTCCAAATGGCATAGTCTGTAGTTTGGCAATCATACTCTTAAGTTTGTCTTCAAAGTCTACAGATTTTGGGTATCAGTCTCCAAGATCTTAGTATAAGACTCCAAATCCTTAATAGTATTCTTACAAATCTGAGTATTAGACTATAGAGTTCGGATAGTCGGATTCAAAAGTCAGTTAGCTAAGGTTGAGCTCTGAATATGCCAGACTCCAAAGTCTGAGTGAAAAATTCGAGAGCTTGGAAGTCATCATCTAATCTAGACTCAAAGGGGAAAACCAGACTCCAAAGTTTGAGTGAATAATTCGAGAGTTTGGAATCATAATCTTATCTAGACTTAAAAGGGTAAAATTATCGGTATCAAAGTCCTTAATTTTAGAGAATTGGATTTTATTCGACTATTTATAAAGTTGGATATTCGGATTCAAACGTTTGTGTATTATTCTCTGAGAATCAGTTTCAAAATATTGAGTATTGGACTTAAATCTTTAAGCATCAAACTCCTTACTATAAGAGCCCAATATTTAGACATCCGATTTTAAAATCTAAGCGTCGAACTCCAAAGTTTGAATGGGAAATTTTATAAACTAAGAATTACACATTTGATAATTATGATCATCCAAAGTCTAAGTTCTCCAAAATCTAAATAAAAAGTTCGACAATCTGAGTGTCAGACGAATTGTATGATTCTCTGTATATTAAGAACCCAAAGTCTAAGTATCAGAGACCAGAGCCTGGATACAACGCCGTCAGTAATTCAGCATGACGTTGTACTCTAGTTATGAAAGCATATAAGTTAAAAGCTCTCTATTTACCCTGAAGAAGTCATACAAATAAAACAAAAATTACATAAATAGAGACAAAATTGGCTTCCATTTTAAAAGCAGCAAAGGCAGCAGTAATCATGGAAATAAAAAATATAACAAGAAATTGACAGGTTATTTAACTGTAACTGTATAACATTAGCTATAAGATGACATATTTTACTACCTTTCAGAAAAAAAGGCAAACGTGGGGCAATAAAAAACAAAAAAACATGGTTTCATGTACAATTCACATGGAATCCACTAAAAGTGTGGGAGCATTTTTTTGGGGGAAAATGGTAAAGACATTTTTTTACCAATTTTAGATTTGATAGTGGCTTTGATTTTATTATGCAAAACGTGTTGACATATGAGGGGAGTCTTGGAAACATCAAACAGAAAAAAAGCACTTGACAAAATTTTGAATTTCCTACTAAAAGTAAAGGGAATTAGGTATTAATGTTGAAACAAAACAACAAAAAAATCTACTTATTAACTTATAGAATTAAAATTCCCAAACATAAGCTAGAAAAAGGTAATTAAATACAAAACTGCTTTTTTTGTGTTCAAAACTTAAAATTGAACCCAACACTCAACTGCACACAACACTCCCAGCCACTTATTTATTCTCACTCAAACACATTCTATCGCCAGACACAACCTCTGGCTGTTACAACACAACACACCAGCAAAATCATTTTGAATTGAAAAATATTCTAAAAATATTTTCAAAATTCTTTACATGGGATACCATAGAATTTCAATGAGCTGTCGGGTTGGTTGTTGGGTTCGTTGGTTGGTTGGCTCCCCTTTCATTCATTTCATATATCGGGTGTTTTTTATTGAGGTATAGAACTTTAAGTTGGCATCACTTTTTTAACTGGCGGCCATTTTGTCAGCTGTCAAGTGATTAATATTTAGTTTGGTTTGCCATTTCATCATGAACAGGTTGACAAAAGAACAACGCTTACAAATTGTGCAAATTTATTTCGAAAATAATGGTTCAGTTCGCGAAGTTTACCGCAAGCTCCGTCCATTTTATGGTCGACATAATCGTCCATCAGAGCAATTAATTCGGTTAACCATGGATCGTTTTCGCACAAAGTTTACTCTATGTGATAATACGCATCCGCAGCGACGTCGAACAGTGCGCACCGAAGAAACAATTGCCGCTGTAGAGCAAAGTGTTGAAGAGGACCCGAATGAATCGATTCGCCATCATTTGTCCATCAACTTTATGGAAGATTTTGCGCAAAGATCTTGGCTTGCGACCTTACAAGATCCAGCTTGTACAAGAATTAAAGCCGCGAGACCATGCAATGCGTCGTGATTTTGGTGTATGGGCCGAAAATGAGATTGATCTCGATGCTGATTTTCATCGCAAAATTTTGTTCAGTGATGAGGCTTATTTTTGGTTGAATGGCCGCATTTGGAGTGAAGAGAATCCACATGAGACCCTTGAGACGCCATTACATCCACAAAAACTGACTGTTTGGTGTGCTCTATGGGCTGGTGGAGTCATTGGGCCATACTACTTCCGAAATAAATGGAGACCGGTATAGAGCAAGACGGCGCTACATGCCACACAGCGCACGTCACAATTGATTTATTGAAGGAAACATTCGATGAGCGCATAATTTCGCGGAATGGACTTGTCAATTGGCCACCAAGATCGTGCGATTTGACACCACTGGATTATTTTCTTTGGGGATATGTGAAGTCGCTCGTCTACGCCAACAAACCAGAAACGTTAGGGGACTTGGAAGCCAACATTCGTGGCGTTATTGCCAACATACGGCCCCATATGCTCGAAAAAGTAGTTGAAAATTGGACCTGTAGAATTGGCTTTATTCGAGCCAGCCGCGGCGGCCACATGCCCGAAATCATATTTAAACATTAATGGCATAAAATTATCCTTCCAATAAAGCCAAATTGATGGACATTAAAACGATTTTCTTGTGTTTTATTTCAATTCGAAGTTCTATACCTCTAAAAAAAAACACCCATTAGAACAAAATATCATCAGAAAAAACTTAAAGCTAAATTCCCTAATATGGTTAAGAATTTATGTTGTTCTAAAGCGTTTTTTGTAAGTTTGTCAATTTCACTTTGAAATTAAATTAAATTTGCATAAAATTTTTATCAAATTTAGGTTAAACTTTAAGTTTATAGAGGTTTTTATTTAGTTAATAAACTTTGTAAATTATAGTGTAGAAGGCCCCGAAAAACATACATACATTTACATAAGAAAAGCTTTTATAATATTACGTAAATATTGTTAATTATTTAGCAAATTTTGTAGAAGAATTTATGACGATTTGGTAGAAATTGTCGAATTAAAAGGCAATAAACTTTTAAATAAATTCTTTGGAAAAAAAGCTTTAAAGCTAAGTTAAACTGGTTTTAAAGCTTAATACGACTATGAGATAATCATAAGGTACTTTTTTTTAGCTTTGAACATGCTTGAAAAGCTTTCATACTTTCTTAACTTATCTGACGTTACCTCTCCAAAGCCGGAATTTAAAATGATAGAGCCAGACTCCAAAGTCTCAGTTAGAGACTTCAAAAATGCTAGTTTGTCAATTTACTAAAATTTTTGATACAAAATTATAATTTTTTTTTTGTAGTTTTAATCGCCTTAAAGTTTAAATAGAAAGCTCCAAAGACTCCAAAAGTTATATGTCAGACTCCAAAGTCTATATGACAGACTCCAAAGACTCCATAGCATATTCTAAAGTCTGAAAACGTAGCTCCAATGTCTACAGATTTTGGGTATTAGATCCAAAGTCTCAATAATTGACCCAAAAATCTGCGTATTAGAATTATATGCCAGACTCCAAAAGCCATAGACCGCAGTTTGGCAATCATACTGACAAATTTGAGAACTTGCCTCCAAAGTTTCAGATTTTAGGTATCAGTCATCATGACCTTAGTACTAGACTCCAAAGAATCAATAATTGACTAACAAATTGGTATTATATGCTAGACTTCAAAGTCCAAAAGCCATAGTCCGCAGTTTAGCAATTATATTCTAAAGTTTGAAAATTTAACTCCAAAGTCTACAGATTTTGGGTATCAGTCTCCAAGATCATAGTATTAGACTCCAAAGCCTTAATAATTGACCTTACAAATCTGCGTATTACAATTATATGCCAGACTCCAAAGCCTATATGACTCCAAAAGTCATAGACCGCAGTTTGGCAATCATACTGACAAATTTGAGAACTTGCCTCCAAAGTTTCAGATTTTGGGTATCAGTCTTCATGATCTTAGTATTAGACTTCAAAGAATCAATAATTGACTAACAAATTGTGATTACATGCTAGACTTCAAAGTCTATATGACAGACTCCAAAGTCCAAAAGCCATAGGGATTCTAGGTCAGGGCTAATATGAGAGGGAGTTATCTTAGAGCCAATCCAATGTATTTGGTCTAAGGGTCTAAGATAATTGTACTTGGTAAAGTACGAAAATGCAGAGTCTGTTCAACATGTTAGTGGCGGCTACAAGCGGACGTCTGTTTCGGATCGAGCGGCTCGCTATACAAACGTGGCTCGTGTCTTTGTACTCATCATCCATCGACTTAGCATTTACGATGTTTTAATCAGGGAAAGAACTGCTACGACAGCTGGCACAAGAATTTTGAAGGTGCATAATCTCTGCAAGAACATCATGATGAATAAAACCAATTCTAGCCTAAGATATCGGACTATATAACCTACTATAGGCATGAAGGAAAGTTTGAGGTCCTATGCTTCACTGGAAGTCAAGAATAACAGAATTAAATCGACTGCGTGCTGTTGCTGTAGGCTTACCGTCAATAGAGAATGCTGTGGTAGTTCATAATTTAAATCTCAGAAATTGAGTTTGACGTGACTGGGGCTCGAACCCAGGCAGAATATGAAATGTTATGCTTAATAACAATTGTTTTATCGTTTCTATTAAACTTGTTATAAAATATTATAAAGTTAAATTTTTTAAATCGCCCTCACCTGACCAAAGACCATTAAAACCATTAATAAATGAATATTAAAATATAAGAAAAATATTAAATTGATATTTAACAAACTGTTGACTAATAAACCATTAAAGACCATAAATCGCTTAAATAAACATCAATTTTGTAGAACAATTAATTTAATGGCTGTCAAGCACGTTTCAAACACTAAAAGCCAAAAAAGGAAGTAAAAAATATATAATACAAAAAAAAAAACTTTACAGGAAGCCAGCAAAGAAAGAAAAAACTTATCAAAGAAAGTGAAAACTTAGAAACGTAGAAAAATAAAAAAACCTAGACAACTTCCATTAGCAAACCCCAGGCCCCCAAAATACTAGGATTTGGCAAAAGACATGCGCCAAAAAAAAAAAAGAAACGAAATTAAACTTTCAATTCAAAAGCAACAGCAACAATCATCAAATAAACTGTTTTAGGATAAACAATAAAGATTCTCCTGCTCTAAATCATCTAGATTTTGTTATATAAACTCGTCTATTCCTAGTTCTTTCATTAAATAGCCTTAAGGGCTCTTTTCGAACAAAGAAAGTGGGTTTTGGAAAAAAAGGTCATTGTTTTGTCTTTTAAATGAAACAGGAAAAAAGTATTTTACGCCCTTTTGTTCTTTTTTTTATTTATTTATTTACCTTTTTTTATTTCAAAACTTTTTAATAGAAAAATGTTTATGGGTTACATTTTTCCTAGTTTGTTTTAAGTTAAGGAGGAGTATGGCTCATAAACGTCCCTTTCCTTTTGCTAAAATTATGATAGATTTTTTTCCTATATATGAAATGAAAAATCTTCATTTAATTTTTCCTCAACTGAATTGGCTGACTTTGTCATAAAATTGTATTGCTCGTAAATATTTTCCTGAAGGGTGTTGGGTTTCCTTTTTTCCTTGCGAAGCTAAAGTCTAGATAATTGCGTGTTTTAAAATTATATAAATTTTCTGTGATGGGTTTCATATAGAGAAAGAAGAAAAGTGGATAAAGTGGCAAAATACAATTGTAAATTTGTTGTCTGGGGACTGACCTTCAGTTTGAAAAGATAATAAAACGTTGATGGCCGTCAGGAATAAAGTATCAAATAACATTTAGTTAAATAAAGAAGGGAGTATCAAACCATGAAAAAGGGGGGACTAAAGAATCGGATACTCTCATCAAAAAGTCCGAGTCGCGAACTAAAGTTTATGGTGATCAAATATTAGACTAACATACATCATTTAGATACCCCATTGGAATTCGAATCTGAAACTCAAGTTTTGAAATGTGATATTTATAATATTGAGTCAGATACACAAACGTTAGAATATAGTACTCAAGCTGATACTTAGATCTTGGTGTCTAATACACAGACTTTGGTGTTCGACCTGATATTTAAAGTTTGATACTCAGAATATGTTTATTAATACTCAGACTTTGGACTTTAAAGTTTATACTTTCTAATTTAATAGTCCGACTTTTAAATTAAACAATATTACTGCGAAGTTTCATATATATATATATATATATACTATGGTCTTAGCAACATTTTATATTTCAGCAACATGTTTAGAAAAATTCTTATAAAAATACATAAAATTTTCTCGAAAAACCTTAAAAATCAATATTTTTAGTTTCATTTTCAATTTTCTATTATTTTTGGTCTTAGCAACATTTTATGTTTCACCAACATGTTTAAAAATATTAATATAAACTTGTAAAAACACATAAAATTTTCTCCCAAAACCTTTAAAAGCAATGTTTTAAGTTTTATTTTAAATTTTCTAGCATTTTTAGTTTTGGCAACATTTTGTGTTTCAGCAACATGTTCAGAAAAATGCTTATAAACACGTAAAAATTAATAATCTTTTCTCCCAAAACCTTGAAAAGCAATGCTTTTAGTTTTATTTTTTGTTTTAAAGCATTTTATAGCAACATGTTTAGAAAATTTCTTATAAACTTTTAAAAATACAGAATCTATTCTCCCCAAGACCTTTAAAAGCAATGTTTTTAGTTTAATTTTCAATTTTCTATTATTTTTGGTCTTAGCAACATTTTATGTTTCACCAACATGTTTAAAAATATTAATATAAACTTATAAAAACACATAATATTTTCTCCCAAAACCTTTAAAAGCAATGTTTTAAGTTTTATTTTCAATTTTCTAGCATTTTTAGTTTTGGCAACATTTTGTGTTTCAGCAACATGCTTAGAAAAATTTTTATAAACACGTAAAAATTCATAATCTTTTCTCCAAAAACCTTTAAAAGCAATGCTTTTAGTTTTATTTTTTATTTTATAGCATTTTTGGTCTTTGCAACATTTTGTGTTTTAGCGACATGTTTAGAACATTTTTTATAAACTTTTAAAAATACAAAATCTTTTCTCCCCAAAACCTTTTATAGCAATGTTTTTAGTTTAATTTTCAATTTTCTATTATTTTTGGTCTTAGCAACATTTTATGTTTCACCAACATGTTTAAAAATATTAATATAAACTTGTAAAAACACATAATATTTTCCCAAAACCTTTAAAAGCAATGTTTTAAGTTTTATTTTCAATTTTCTAGCATTTTTAGTTTTGGCAACATTTTGTGTTTCAGCAACATGTTTAGAAAAATTTTTATAAACACGTAAAAATTCATAATCTTTTCTCCAAAAACCTTTAAAAGCAATACTTTTAGTTTTATTTTTTATTTTATAGCATTTTTGGTCTTTGCAACATTTTGTGTTTTAGCAACATGTTTAAAACATTTTTTATAAACTTTTAAAAATACAAAATCTTTTCTCCCCAAAACCTTAAAAAGCAATGTTTTAAGTTTTATTTTCAATTTTCTGTCATTTTTGGTCTTAGCAACATTTTGTGTTTGAACAATATGGTCGCCAATATTAAATTTGATACAGAAAAAATAGCGGGCCATACTCGTCATTTGCAGTTAAGGTGCTAAGAATCACATTTTGTATGTTTAATAAATTTTTCTTGAATATTTTGAAAATTTTCGTTATACTTTTCTTTTTGTTTCAATATTTTACATTTTAAAGCCTTAATTTAAAATGTAAAGTCTGATATATTGACTTTGTAATAGCCCGGCTTTTGGCTCCAAAACTTCGAATTTTGATCAGAATACTAAGACTTTGAGGTCTGATTAAAAATTCCGACTTTTCAGACACTGAAGTCGGATTTAAAACCCCGACTTTTGATGTTCAGACATAGAAGTCTACAACTCAGAATATAAGAACTTATACTCAGACTTTGGAGTTTAAAGTATATATTTAGTAATTTAATATTCATACTATGAAACCTTACATTCACTTGTTGCACTCGGGCATACCGACTTTGAAGTCTTAAACTTAAACATTGAAGACGGAAAGTCAGATTTTCGAATGTAATTCTCCGACTTTCAACTCCAAAACTCCGACTTTTGATTCTGATACTCAGACATTGAAGTCGAATTTAAAATCCCGACTTTTGATTTTGATAGTAATAGCCCGCCTTTGAACTTCAAACTATGACTTTTTATCAGGAAATTAAGATACTAAGAGGAGTTTCATATTTATACTAAGTAACCTTACATTCTTTCCATACTTAAAACATCGTAAGTGCTAAGTCGATGAGTGATGGGCCCAAAGACACGAGCCACGTTTGTATAGCGAGCCGCTCGATCTAAGACAAACGCCAACTTGCAGCCACAACTAACATGTATCGCGAGAAGTTTAGAGTAGGAATTGGATACAGTTCTTACCTAGTAGCTGGAGACGCCACCAGGTAACAGCTGCAACCCAGCTGCTCCACTAGAAGTCAAGGATAAAAGAAGAAGAAAAAGAAGAACCTTACATTCATACGTTGCACTCGGGCATTCCGACTTTGAAGTTTAAACTTAAACATTGAAGACGGACAATCAGATTTTCAAATGTAATTATCCTACTTTCAACTCCAAAACTCCAACTTTTGATCCTAATACTCAGACATTAAGTCGAATTTAAAACCCGACTTTTGATCTTTGAACTTCAAAACTTCGATTTTTCTTAGAATACTAAGACACTAAGCGGAGTTTCATATTCATAATAAGTAACCTTACACTAAGGCGTTGCACTCGCGCATTTCGACTTTGAAGTCTTAAACTTAAACATTGAAGACGGACAATTAGATTTTCGAACGTAATTCTCCGACTTTTAACTCCAAAACTCCGACTTTTGATGCTGATATATTAAAATCGAATTTTAAATCCCGACTTTTGATCTTTGAAGTCTGATG
Source organism: Stomorhina lunata (assembly GCA_933228675.1). Lineage (NCBI taxonomy): Eukaryota > Metazoa > Arthropoda > Insecta > Diptera > Rhiniidae > Stomorhina > Stomorhina lunata. Next base: position 34,187,975 of record OW121741.1, on the reverse strand, counting down.
CATTGACTTTGTAATATCCCAGCTTTTAACTCCAAAACTCCGAATTTTGATCAGGTGACTAGAACTTTGAGGTCTGCTTCAAAACTTCGGCTTTTGATCCTAATGCTCAGACATTAAAGTCGGATTTAAAACCCCGACTTTTGATCTTCATAATTAGACGTTAATTGAGATTTTTGAACCTTGATATTCAGACATAGAAGTCTAAAACTCAGAATATAGGAACTAATACTCAGACTTTGCTGTTTAAAGTTTATACTTTGTAATTTAATAGTACGACTTTAAAATTTAACAATTTGACTACGGAGTTTCATATTCAAACTTACCGTCATGCGTTGTACTCCGGCATTCCTATTTTGAAGTCCTAAACTTAAACATTAAAGACGGACAATCAGATTTTTCGACTTTCAACTCCAAAACTCAGACATTGAAGTCGAAGTTAAAACCCCGACTATAAAGTCAAAAACACTGACTTAGTAATAGCCTGGCTTTAAACTCCAAAACTCAGACTTTTGTTTACGGTACTAAGACTTTAATTTCTGATTTAGGACTCCGACTTTTGATCCGTTTGACCCCGACTTCTTAATACATAGACTTTGAAGTCTGATGCATTGACTTAGTAAAACCCGACTTTTAACTCCAAAACTCCGACTTTTGATACTGATATTCAAGACTGATTCGAAACTCCGATTTTTGGTCATGGAACTTAGTTTTTGGAGTCCGATACATTCACATAGGAGTCTTAATATCATTCTCAGGCATTGTATCTTATAACTAGAATTCTATCTGTATAATTGTATTTTTAGAGCCAGATATTAATACATTGAAGTATAATACTCAGAATTTAACACTCAGACTTTGGAGTCTGACTTTGTAATTTTATAATAATAAATTGAAACCAAACATTCAAGCTTTGGAGTCTGATATTCCAACTTTGAACATTAAATCCTGAAAATAAGATCTTCTGAGTTTGAACTTTAAAATTCAGACTTTTGATTCTTATTATGAGACTTTGGAGTCTGATACATAATTTGGGAGTTTGATACAATATTTTTGGAGTTTTGACTTCGGAGTTAGGTAATCAGTCGTTTTATGTAGCTTGATATTCAAAATATAAAGTGCTATACTCCGATTTTGGATCCTGATACTTAAACTTTAAAAACTCATAAAAAGAACTTGGAATCTGGAGATTATACTTTAGAGTTAAATATTCTGACTTTAATTGTAATAGACTTAACTTCAAACTTACGTACTTAGGACTCAGCTACTCTGGCTTTGGTGTCTCATACTAACTCAGATTTACATAAATAGATTTCACTTCTAATACTCAGGCATCGGAACCTGATAGTCAGAATTTGGAATTTAGATTTACATACTTAAATTTCTGTTCGAATATCCAGACGTCGGAACCTGATAGTCAGACTTCGAAATGTAAAACGAAAACATTCAAGTTTTGTATTCTGGCTTTGGAGCTTGTGCTAAGACTTTAAAGTCTAAAATTCAGATTTGGGATTCAGATACTCAGGCTTTGGAGTATCATACTTACTGAGATTTACATATATAGATTTCAGTTCTAATACTCAGGCATCGGAACCTGATAGTCAGACTTCGTAATGTACCATGCAAACTTTGAAAATATGTAATCTGGCTTTGGAGTCTGATGCCAAAGTTTTGGCATCCAAAACTCAGATTTTGAATTCAGATATTCAGGCTTTGGAGTCTTAAACTTTGAAGTCTAATAAACATATTTGAATGTCTAATACTCAAAATTTTAAGACCGGCATTAAGACTTCAAAATCTGAAACAGACTTTGATGTCTGATCCATAGACTTATGAGTCTGATAATTAGACTTCGGAGTTTGGTGATTAGCCTTTTGATGTTGACTGATATTTGGACTTCTAATATTCGGACTTTGGAGTATAATAATAAAGTTATAGAGACTTATAATTTTATTTTAATTTCAATAAAAGGTTTTTGTATTACATACACCAACATGGGACTCTTAAACTTAAACCGTGATATGTTATAATCAGACTTAATAGTTTGATTCTCAGGCTTTGGAGTCTGAGAATACGATATATAGACTCATATTCTGATACTTCAACTTTAAATTGTGATAACTTTTACTCCTAGAATTTGACTGTAATTTTGAGGAATCGGTATCCGATACTTCAAATGTCTTCAAAATTTAAAATACAAGCTTTTAAGTTTAATCTTCAGACTTTGGAGTCTGGTAATAAGACCTTGGTGTATAATACTCTACTTTGGAGACTCAAACTTAACAAATTTTAAAAATTTAAAGTCTAACTAACTAACAATTATATACACCTACTTTAGAGTCTTAAATTTAGACCTTGATGTCTTATTATCAGACTTTATAGTTTGATTCTCAGGCTTTGGAGTCTTATACTCTGATATTTGAATTTAAAACATAGACTTTATGTTCTGATACCTAGGTTTAGGGGTCTTATACTTAGACTTTAAAATGTGATAGCTTTAACTCCGACTTAAAAGTTTGATATTCGCACTTTGGAGTTCGATACTTAGACTTTAAATCCCGGCTTTAAAATTTGATATTTAAACTTAAACTAAAACCTTATGGTCAGATAATCATATAAAATTTGACGTTGAAATTTTGACTTCGTCTTTTGCTGCTCAGGCTTAAGCATCGAATACTTCAACTTTGGAATTTGATACTCATATTTTATTCCCTTTGACTCTGACTTTGGAGTATGACATTCAGACTTCGGTGTTTGCTATTTAGACTTTCAAAGTTTGACACAAAGATTTTCATCTACTAAATCTGATTTTACCAACAACTTTTTGATCTACCCACGTAGAAATAATTCAACAAGAATTTTTGACAAATATTTCAACAACTTTCTTTGAATAAGGTCAAGAGCTGTGGAATTTTTTCTTTTGTTAACAAATATTTCCTTGGATATCAAAGGAACACCTGAGCAGAATAAACACAAGCCTTTGTATATTGAAACTTTTGCCAAAAAATAAAATTATTTATTTGATCTCGAATTCTTTTGTCGGGAACACAAAGAAAATATTCACTTGAGGTGTAAGAATCCTTGAGATATAAAGGTTAAACGGTCAAAAGATGCTTAAGAGAATGTATGGAAATGAATAATGAATGTATTTTTCCTATACTTTGGGAAAGAGCCACTGCGCCAGAGCCACTTTGAATTGCTGGCAAAAATTCATAGGGATAAGGTTTAAGTTTTCTTATTGAACAAATTATTTCATTATTGTATGTGTTTAAATTGAGCACGGCTTGTTTAAATTGATAACATAGCGGCATCAATCAGATAACAAGATGTCTTCAAATCTATATTACATTCTCACAAGACAATATTTTAGAAATATGACCTATTGTGTTGTTCAACACAACTCAGTTTGGTCGTCTGCCAGTCGACCCAACTTTCACTCAACCAAATTATTTCTTTCTATTGTGGAACGTTTTTAGTTCCGCAATATCAAAAAATAATTTGGTTGTGTGAAAGTTGGGTCGACTGAGATGAGTTGAACACCACAATAAGGGCAGTTTTTTAGTGTTTTTAGGTTGCAAACCAAAAGGTGTCGAAAATGACACCTTATGTTTTCAATGTGAGCACACAATTTGTCGATTTTGCTACAATTTTCTCACTTCTTCACACGTTTTCGGTAAAATTATATAAACCCTCCTTAAAGCTCTAAATTTGAAATAAATCCTTTTTCTCTTAACATTTTCAATTTTAACCATTTTAAAGCATATGTCTATGACAGCATAGAAGGAAAGTGTCAAAAAAAAAACCCCAGACAGTCAGCAGATGTTTTCATATGGTTTTCACGAAAAGTCTAACATAACTAATTATATTAAAAACATTATCACACCATTTTCCTCTAAAATCCTTTTAATAACAAAAAAACCTAAATAAATATTAGCACGTTTTTAGATGTTATTAAATTTTTCTTTTAAAGAAATTGAAAATAGAGGGGGAGTTTTGAAAAGGATATAGTATGAAAAAAAGAGGGAAATAAGCCATTAATTGCATTTTTTGAAATTTTATACAAATGCAAATTAACAAACGGTTGGTCTTGTGAAGCGGACAACGCCTCAATTTAAATCTAACAATTTCAAATTTAAAAGAAATGTTAATAATGAAAAAATGGAAATAATGGGCAATAATTATAATAATGTTTTATGAGGTCTAAATAATAAAGATAAAAATTGAATTTTTCATTTCCGTATTTCATACACTTGGGGGACCAGAATTTTCAATAGAAAAATTTTCGATAGAAAAATTTTCCCAAATAAATATTTTTCTATTAGAAATATTTTTCTATAGAAAAATTTTCGTTAGAAATATTTTCTATAGAAAAATTTTCGTTAGAAATATTTTTCTATACAAAAATTTTCGTTAGAAATATTTTTCTATACAAAAATTTTCGTTAGAAATATTTTTCTATACAAAAATTTTCGTTAGAAATATTTTTCTATACAAAAATTTTCGTTAGAAATATTTTTCTATAGAAAAATTTTCGTTAGAAATATTTTTCTATAGAAAAATTTTCGTTAGAAATATTTTTCTATAGAAAAATTTTCGTTAGAAATATTTTTCTATAGAAAATTTTTCGTTAGAAATATTTTTCTATAGAAAAATTTTCGTTAGAAATATTTTTCTATAGAAAAATTTTCGTTAGAAATATATTTCTATAGAAAAATTTTCGTTAGAAATATTTTTCTATAGAAAAATTTTCGTTAGAAATATTTTTCTATAGAAAAATTTTCGTTAGAAATATTTTTCTATAGAAAAATTTTCGTTAGAAATATTTTTCTATAGAAAAATTTTCGTTAGAAATATTTTTCTATAGAAAAATTTTCGTTAGAAATATTTTTCTATAGAAAGATTTTCGTTAGAAATATTTTTCTATAGAAAGATTTTCGTTAGAAATATTTTTCTATAGAAAGATTTTCGTTAGAAATATTTTTCTATAGAAAGATTTTCGTTAGAAATATTTTTCTATAGAAAAATTTTCTTTAGAAATATTTTTCTATAGAAAAATTTTCGTTAGAAATATTTTTCTATAGAAAAATTTTCGCTAGAAATATTTTTCTATAGAAAAATTTTCGTTAGAAATATTTTTCTATAGAAAAATTTTCGTTAGAAATATTTTTCTATAGAAAAATTTTCGTTAGAAATATTTTTCTATAGAAAAATTTTCGTTAGAAATATTTTTCTATAGAAAAATTTTCGTTAGAAATATTTTTCTATAGAAAAATTTTCGTTCGAAATATTTTTCTATAGAAAAATTTTCGTTAGAAATATTTTTCTATAGAAAAATTTTCGTTCGAAATATTTTTCTATAGAAAAATTTTCGTTCGAAATATTTTTCTATAGAAAAATTTTCGTTAGAAATATTTTTCTATAGAAAAATTTTCGTTAGAAATATTTTTCTATAGAAAAATTTTCGTTAGAAATATTTTTCTATAGAAAAATTTTCGTTAGAAATATTTTTCTATTGAAAAATTTTCGTTAGAAATATTTTTCTATAGAAAAATTTTCGTTAGAAATATTTTTCTATAGAAAAATTTTCGTTAGAAATATTTTTCTATAGAAAAATTTTCGTTAGAAATATTTTTCTATAGAAAAATTTTCGTTAGAAATATTTTTCTATAGAAAAATTTTCGTTAGAAATATTTTTCTATAGAAAAATTTTCGTTAGAAATATTTTTCTATAGAAAAATTTTCGTTAGAAATATTTTTCTACGGAAAAATTTATAACATCGGTAAAGAAAGGGTTAATAGCAAAAATGTTAATAATAGACAAAATGACTAACAATGAAATGAACTTTTTAGCTGATCTTTAAAGAAAAAAACTTATAAATATCTGTCACTTGATCAACAATTATGTCTGACAAGAAACTATTGTACATAAAAAATATTATTAATAACAACTTAATTGATGTCAATATTTGCTCTTTGCTAAATAAACGATAAAAAAATAGAAGTAAGAAAGTATAAAAGGCATTCAATTCCGACTCTTCAAAACCCTATGCAACTGATGTTATACTTTTGGGGTATTCACGACTCTTTTGAAGAATTTCGGAGAATATGTTTCAATAGATTCAAAGGTTTCGGAGAATAGGTTCAATATGAACCGATTCCAACAGTGATTTCTTTATATAAACAATATTAAAGCTTAAATTTAATAAAACACGATTAAAAGCTCGATTGTATATTGCAACCAAATTTTAGTTGCTTCGTCTACTTACAACACAACCAGTACAAAAAAGTTGTATTGTATATGGCAACAGATGACAGTTGCTAAAATTTATGGAAAATTGTGACTGGCAACTAGAAGAAGAAGAAAATTCACAGCAACTACAAATTCACGGTTGCTGAAATAACCTACAACTGGCAACTAGAATTGACTCTTGTTGCCATCTAAAATATTGTTAATAATTGACAAGGCAACTGAGGTTCTGTTATCGGTTATCAGTGGCAATTGGCAACACAATTAAAGTTGAGTTGTTATACACAATCGAGCCATAAGTTTGTGGTGGCGAGAAGCCAAAACATCAGTTCCGTAAAGCCAATTCGAAAAAATAAGCCGATTTTTGTAAACTTCAGTTTATCATCATATTATAATGAAAATTGCAACTTCATTACAACTTTTCAATGAACATTAGTAAAAAAAAGTTGTATTGTATATGACAACAAATGCCAGTGGCTACAAGTTATCGAAAATTGTGACTGGCAAACTAAGAAGTTGTAGCTGATCGGTTATCAGTTGCCATACTTAATGTCATATTGGCAACACAATTAAAGTTGACTTGCTATACACAATCGAGCCACAAGTTTCTGGTTGCGAGAAGCCAAAATATCAGTTTCGTGAGGCCAGTTCTAAAAGCCAAATTCGGAACAATACATCGATTTTGGTAAACTTTCATATTATATTGAAAATTGCAAAATGAACTTCATTACAACTTTTCAATGGACAGACTGTCAATAGTTTGTACTCCCAATAGCTTTCTGAATACGAGGTATACTTTAAGATGCTAGTCTGACCAAGATCTCTAAGCGCCACCTATGCATCTCCCACCTTTTGTGCTATAGGGTATTAAAAACCTTTCATTTCAAAATTCACCAAGTGAACGACCTTTCATTAAGCGACGAGTTGACAACTCTCTCGCGAAAAAAAACGCGAGTGAATGTTACACATTCTTCAATTAAAGTGTAATAAAATGTAACTACTAGTACGTGAAGAACATACGTACATCACATTTATGTACAATTTCATTTGATTCATGACGTCTATGAGTAATAAATGACATTTAATGGTACAAATACCAATGAATTCATGCATGTCAATGAATGTGTTTTGCTGGTATACACGTTCAAATACTCAAAATGAAAGATTGTGTGTCAGTTTAAACTAACCGCACCACAGATCACAATTACAATAAAAATTGAAAAATGAAAATTTGTACACAACAAAAAATGTGTGTGTCTATTACCGCAACGAACACCAACCAAATTACCCCATATAGTGTAAAGATAGCCAAATATGCTACTGAGCTACTGCCACTGCCACTGCTACTGCTGCTGTCAGTGTGATCAAAGCTGCTACTTTACTTTGCCTCAATTTCATTTCAATTGGAAAGAGTTTGAGAATTTGTTGGTTTTTCGTTGTTGAAAAATTTGAAAATAAATGACATTTAGAATAAATGTCTTTCATTTATTAGACAATTGAATTGTTTTGTGTGTTTGCTTTTTTGGGTAATTTTTTACAATTTTATCGTTATGTAGACAATAAATATGTTTTTTGGGTGAGTTCTGTTGGCCTTTGGTGTTTAGGCTCGGTAGCAGTTTAATGATGCCAGACATCTGTAATTTTAGTTCAATTGTCATAGGTCAGTTTTTCTTAATTAATATAATTTAATTTGTTTTTACGTTTTTTACGAGTTGAAGATTAATTTTTTTATAAATGTAAAAAATAGCAAATTATAGTTTTAATTAAAGCAATAAAAAATAACAAATATAACAATTTTCATTACTCAAATTGAACTTCACTTTCTAGATTTTTCCTCTACAGTCAATATACATTGTTAGCAGAATGTAAACTACATTTTTGTAATTGTTTACACAATGTAAATTGTACTTAAGGGACATCAAAACATATGGAAATATATAATAAGAAATAAAAAAAAATCAATATACACAACTGTCAGTAATTGTCAGATTTTACTATTCTTAAGGATTTACTTCCTTTACAGTTTGTAAATTATTATTTTGACATTGGTATAAAATAGTGTAAACTATGATTTTGTAGTACTCTACAAACAGGAGGAATATTCAAAATTCAAAAAAGACCGAGTAAAAACTTTATAGCCACATTTTAAAACCGAATAAAGACGAATTATAATGTTTGGAAAATCATAGATTCTTAGTAAGTTTCAGTTTGTAAAAGTTGTTTTAAAACCGAATAAAGACGAATTATAATGTTTGCAAAACCATAGTCTTTTTAGTTTAAAACCCAAGTTTCTTGTAAAAACCTGAGCCAATTTCTCCAGGTTTAAATCTATTTCGTTGTTAGGTCTATATGGGTGCTATAGACACATTATACTCACGTTTTAAAACCGAATAAAAATATGGTTTGGAAAACCATAGTCTATTAGTTTGGAAACCAAGTTTCACTTAGTAAAGTAGTTTTTCGACATGGGTTAAATACAGTAAACCATGACTTTTTTAATATTCAACATATAGTAGAAATATCCCTCATTTCTAACGGATCAAAAAACACAAAATACTTAAGTTTTAAAACAGAATAAAGACGAATTATTGGAAAACCATAGCTTCTTAGTTTGGAAACCAAGTTTCAGTTTGTAAACTAGTTTTTAAACCATGATTTTTTAATATTCAACACACAGAAATATCCCTCATTCTTAACAGATCCAAAAACACAATATACTCAAAATTTCAAACAGAATAAAGACGAATTATAATGTTTGTAAAACTATAGTTTTTTTATTTGAAAACCAAGTTTCTTTTGAAAAGTAGATATCGAATGGGAGCTATGGCTAAATAAGGACCTATTGCAATGTATTGACAAATTTTAATGTTGTTCCAAAATTTTGTAATTTATACATTTTTGTCAGAAAAGAAAAGTTGACCAAAAAAAGACGTTTCCATAGAAAAGTTGACCAAAAGAAAGACTTTTCTGTAGAAAAGTTGACCAAAGGAAGACTTTTCTGTAGAAAAGTTGACCAAAGGAAGACTTTTCTGTAGAAAAGTTGATCAAAGGAAGACTTTTCTGTAGAAAAGTCGACCTAAGGAAGACTTTTCTGTAGAAAAGTTGACCAAAGGAAGACTTTTCTGTAGAAAAGTTGACCAAAGGAAGACTTTTCTGTAGAAAAGTTGACCAAAGGAAGACTTTTCTGTAGAAAAGTTGATCAAAGGAAGACTTTTCTGTAGAAAAGTCGACCTAAGGAAGACTTTTCTGTAGAAAAGTTGACCAAAGGAAGACTTTTCTGTAGAAAAGTTGACCAAAGGAAGACTTTTCTGTAGAAAAGTTGACCAAAAGAAGACTTTTCTGTACAAAAGTTGACCAAAGGAAGACTTTTCTGTACAAAAGTTGACCAAAGGAAGACTTTTCTGTACAAAAGTTGACCAAAGGAAGACTTTTCTGCAGAAAAGTTGACAAAAGGAAGACTTTTCTAAAGAAAAGTTGACCAAAGGGAGACTTTTCTAAAGAAAAGTTGACCAAGGAAACATTTTCTGTAAAAATGTTGACCAAAGAAAGACTTTTCTGTAGAAAAGTTGACCAAAGAAAGACTTTTCTGCAGAAAAGTTGACCAAAGGAAGACTTTTCTGTAGAAAAGTTGAACAAAGGAAGAGTTTTCTGTAGAAAAGTTGACCAAAGGAAGACTTTTCTGTAGAAAAGTTGACCAAAGGAAGACTTTTCTGTAGAAAAGTTGACCAAAGGAAGACTTTTCTGTAGAAAAGTTGACCAAAAGACGACTTTTCTGTAGAAAAGTTGAACAAAGGAAGACTTTTCTGCAGAAAAGTTGACCAAAGGAAGACTTTTCTGTAGAAAAGTTGACCAAAGGAAGATTTTTCTGTAGAAAAGTTGACCAAAGGAAGACTTTTCTGTAGAAAAGTTGACCAAAGGAAGATTTTCGGTAGAAAAGTTGACCAAAGGAAGACTTTTCTGTAGAAAAGTTGACCAAAAGAAGACGTTTCCATAAAAAAGTTGACCAAAGGAAGACTTTTCTGTAGAAAAGTTGACCATGGGAAGTCTTTTCTGTAGAAAAGTTGTACAAATTAAGACTTTTCTGTGGAAAAGTTGACCAAAGGAAGACTTTTCTGTAGAAAAGTTGACCAAAAGAAGACTTTTCTGTGGAAAAGTTTAACAAAGGAAGATATCTCTATAGAACAATTGACCAAAGGAATTGGCTGTGGTTGATACCCAAAATCGCGGGTAAAACTTAAGTTCGATGTGGAGTTGCATTTTAACCGGGTGCCATACCCTTAGACCGCCCCCACCAAAGGGTAAACCTTGTCCGAAAAGCATGTACGGTAGTGTGTCCACGTAAAACATCGACTTTTGTTGTTTAAAAGTTGTAAAAATATTTTGTCATTCTATAAATGATATAATCAATGAGTAAACATTGTTTTTATAATGTAAACAATATCTTAACATTGTTTAAATGTTGTAAATAATTCATTTACATTGTTTACATGCTGAAGACAATACTTTTAGTATTGTTTACATACTATAAACCATAAGTTACATGGAGTTAATATTATCTTAATATTGTTTTTATAGCATAAACAATATACAACAGGTAAACAATGTCATAATATATTTTACATAGAACAAACAATATCTTTAGCATTGTTTACATGGTGTAAACAATGTCTTTAGCATTTTTTACATGATGCTTACAATCTCCTAAGATTTTTAACATAGTGTAAACAATATCCGAAAATATTTTACAACAGGTAATCAATGTCATAATATTTTTTACATAGAACAAACAATATCTTTAGCATTGTTTACATGGTGTAAACAATGTCTTTAGCATTTTTTACATGATGCTTACAACCTCCTAAGATTTTTAACATAGTGTAAACAACACCTTGTTCTTGTTTAGATATTATATATTACATTATACATAGTTTACACTATGTAAAATGCATGTTAACATAGTCAACGTGAAGTAAATATATTGAAAAATGTTTACATTACGTAAAAAAATATCTTAAAATTATATACATTGAGTAAAAAATGTGTCTTAATGATTTTGAGGTATAAAAAAATGTCTTAACATTGTTTACATTACGTAGAAAATTTCATAATATTATTCACAAAGAGTATACGATGTCCTTGTTTTGTTTACATAGAGTAAACAATGCCTGTACATTGCCTACATAGTGTAAACAAGGCAAAAAACGTTTGGTGAGATTATAAAGAACATTTTCTGGTTTGTTATCAAAGTAAATTCACATTTTACCCTCGTTTTTTTCAACATTTGCACAATTGCTTGATTACATAAAAGAATATTGTTATTTTTCCTATTCACTTTGCAACGAAAAGGTCTTAATAATGAAGGAGGAGCCTTCACCGCTTGAGCTAGAGCATATCTTTTGTTCTACTTCTTTAACATGTTTCAGCTGTAGAATATAAAGTTTCCAAGAATGTTTGATAATGTAGAGGGAAATTGCAATTTACTCTCGTTTAAACTTCTGTAACAAGGTATTTTGTAAACATAATTTTACACAAGAACACTTAAATAAAAAAATACGTGAAAACACTTGTTGCATGTCGAGGGGGGAGGGGGAATAGAAAAAAAAAATAGAGCTTAAATTGGCGCCTTTTGCTAAATGTTCTTGGTAAAGGCAAATGTAGAAAAAAGGTGGTTTAAATAGCATATTTTAGAAAAATTAAAAGTTACATGAAAAGGTATGTATTTAAGTTACTTGTAAAGGTATTTAAGTTACATGTAAAGTATCAAAGTTACATGTAAAGATATAAAATTTGCTTGTATAGAAAGCAAAAGTTCATTTACTTATTTTTGTTAAAAACCAAATCAATTTTCTTTTAAATTTTGAGACTTAATCAAAATATTTACAGCCGACCTAAATCAGCATGTGTAACTTTCTATGTGACATATACAGTCACTCAAATTACTGTCCCAGTGTCTTTTAGGTGTTTCCGAATATGAGTGTAACAACTGAGTTGTTGGCTCAATCTCTCTGATATTTGGTATAATTGTAAATTGGACTTGTGTTGACAACTATAAATAAAAACAAGTAAGAAAGTGCTATAGTCGGTCAAGCCCGACCATACGATACCCTTCACCACTAAGGTCAAAGGGGTTATTTTTTCTGTATAAAGCAAAATATTTGCTAAATTTTGCCATCACACAAACATTTTGTCAAAACTTATATATTTAAGCTGTTTCCTCCACTTGGACTTATATGAGAGCTAGGGTCAAATGTGGACCTATTTTCTCGAAATTTGGCAAGTTGATTACAGTTTTCACAAGAATTATGTATGCAAAAAATTAACTCAAAATTCTCATTATCTTTTTTTATGAGCGTTTTAGTGATTTTCATCTCATTCAGTGCCTCTTATAAAGAAGAATTTGTAGGGGACAGTGATTTAAGTTTACATAAGCAATATTGGTTTTAAATTTCATGAAAAAATATTGATATTTGTGGCCAATATATCAATTCCGGGAAGTGAGACCTATGGGGGGTACCATAAATAATGCACCGATTTTGATGAATTTCAATAGCCATGGTCCCATTATCAGAAAAAAGGTCTGTGTCAAATTTCATCAAATTATCTTTAGAATTGCGACCTATAGTTTGATAACAAGGTTTACATGGGGGTCCAGCCAGCCAGACGGACGGACGGACGGACGAACATCGCTAAATCGTACTCAGAAAGTGATTCTAAGCCTATTGGTATACTAAAAGGTAGGTCTAAGACAAATATGTTTATTGGGACGGTTTTTTGACTTTACACTAATATTCGTAAAGAACTTAAAACCATTGGGACAGTTATTTGAGTGACTGTATATTAGAGTGGTTCGAAAAAAAAGTTGAGTCAGTCACCCCCTAGGATTAAAGATAATGTTAAGACAATTCCAAAAAATATTTTTTTATTTTTTTACCACGCCTACAAATACCGCCCTTTTACTATTTTGTTCACGATGTCGTTATTTTAAATCCGATCATAACATTTTATATATCGATGTTCAGGGCTCTGTAAGGGCTACATTTCTCTCTTTGATAGTTTTTTACAACCTCGTCAATTTCTAGTCATTACTTTTTAAAATTCGAGTCGTACCCACCCTAATCAAATCGAGTAAAAATCTAGTTTTTAAAAGTTATGACCATAAATTGACGTGGTAGTAAAAAACTATCAAAGAGAGAAATGTAGCCCTTACAGAGCCGCGAACACCGATATATAAAATGTTATGATCGGATTTAAAATGGCGACACAGTGAACAAAATAGTAAAAGGGCGGTATTTGTAGGCGTGGTAAAAAAATAAAAAAATATTTTTTGGAATTGTTTTAACATTATCTTTAATCCTAGGGGGTGACTGACATAACTTTTTTTTTTGTATGGAAGGCGAACCGCTCTACTGTATATCTCTAATGTCCATAAATCCTCATAAAATTGTTATAAATCATTTGTTTTCTTCATAAATTTTCCTCATCAAATGATTCATCATTTCATTCATTTCCCTTTTAAATGTGATCTCAATTCGTTAGGCTTCTTCTTTTTTGAAATTTACTCCCATTACACAGACGCATCTCGAAAGCGTAAAGTAAAGTTCAACCAAAGATCAATTACGATATGGTAGAGTTGGCAATTAACTTAAAATACAATTTGAATGGGCATGAAGAAAATATTAATACTTAATGCATATTAACAAACAAATTGTTATGCCTATTAAAAAGAAAATTCATATAGATTTTCTTAGGAAATTATAAGAAAAATAGCGGCAAAAAGACTTAAAAATTTACACAGTCGTATGTAAAATTTAGACATATGAAGAATAGCAGAGTCATAAACCCAGAGATACTTTCGCCTGATAAAAAAAAGTTGTGTGCAGTAGCATTATTTGTTGGCTATGATATTATTTAAGCGTATCTTGTTTTTTTCGAGCTACAATATCATCTTGTTTATTACTATATTTCATAAAAGATAATTTTTTGTAATTTGTTTTGCTGTTTATTACTGCATAAAATTTTTACTCGCCTTTAACTACTAGGATTGCCTTGGTACAATCTAAAACCATATAGACTTCATCACAAAACTGTTCGTTAAAAAATTAAATAAAATAAAAATTTGAAGCATGTACTTGCTTATTACTTATTTAACTACTTGTTCTTTCATTTGGAGTTTTATTGTCTGATAGCAGCCGCTTGTGTATGTATGTCCGTCTGTCACATTTGCACATTGTACTTTTAGAGTAAATGGTAAATATTAGTAGATGACTTGGCTTTTGCTGCATACCATAAATAATTTTATTTCTTTTTCATTTGCAGTTTTGTTTGAAAACAATATTAGCATAAAAATGTTTACTCGTTTTTCTTTTACACATACACACATTCTTTTCATTATGACTAATACTGTAAATAGATAAAAGTTTTGAAAAATTTATTATTGTTATTACAACTGCAGGTTTCTTGAGATCTGAGGACAAAAGCCTGGTTTAAGTCGAAGGAATTTCAACAAGGATAGGCTTACTAAAAGATAAATAAACAATATTAATATATTGTTTACAATTATTTACACAACAAGAAAAATTTTAAGACATTTTTACGATATGTATAATATAACAAGACATTTTTTACATCATGTAAAATATGTTAAAGTATTGTTTACATGATGTAAACAATATTAAAATATTTTTTACATAAGGTAAACAATGTTAAAATATTGTTTACATGATGTAAACAATATTAAAATATTGTTTACATGATGTAAACAATTCTTAATTATTGTTTACATGATGTATACAATGTTAGGACATTTACAAAACCGTGTAAATAATGTTAAAGTATTATTTACGTCATGTAAACAATGACAAGACATTGATTACACCATGTAAATAATATTTAGACATTGTTTACATCATGCAAATAATATTTAGACATTGTTTACACCATTCAAATGATGCTAAGACTTAATTTACATAATGTAAATAATGTTATGACACTTTTTAGACCATGTAAATAATGTAAAGACATTATTTACACCGTGTAAATGATGACAAGATATTGTTTACACCATATAAATAATGTTAAGACTTTATCTACAACACGTAAATAATGTCAAGAAATTATTTACACAATTTTAACAACAATAAGGCATCATTTACACCATGTAAACAATGTAAAGAAAAAATGTACACCATGTAAACAAAGCAAAGGCATTGTTAAGACCATGTAAATAATGTTAGGACATTGTTTACATCGTGTTCAAAATGTAAAGACATTGTTTACACCAAGTAAATAATTAAAATACATTGTTTACACCATAAAAAAATATAAAGACATTGTTTACACCGTATAAACCATGTTAAGACATTTATTACACTATGTAATTAATGTTAAGAAATTGTTTACGCCATGTAAACAAAGTTAAGTTATTATTTACACCATTTTAACAACGCTAAAATATTATTTACACCATGTAAATAAAGTTCATAGATTATTTAGGCCATGTAAATAACGTTAGGACATTGTTTACATTATGCTAACAATTTTAAGATATTGTTTACACCACGTAAATAATGTTGAGACATTGTTTACACAATGTTGAGACATTGTTTACACAATGTTGAGACATTGTTTACACCATATCAATAATGTTAAGATGTTATTTATATAAATTTAATAACGTTAAAACATTGTTTACATCATAAAAATTGTGTTAAAGCATTATTTACACCATTTAAACAATGTTAAGGCATTATTTACATCATGTAAACAATGTTAAGGTATTATTAACACCATGTAAACAAAGTTAGGACATTGTCTAGACCTTGGAAAAAATGTTAGGACATTGTTTACGCCATGTTAATGCACTGTTTACGTCATGTAAATGATTACAATACATTGTTTACACCATGAAAATCATGTTAAGACCATGTTAAGATATTATTTACATCATACAAACAATGTTAAGAATTTTTTTTACACCATGTAAACAATGTTAAGACATTATTTACAACATATTAGCAATGATAAGAAATTAATTACATCATGCAAATAAGCTTCAGGCATTGTTTAGACCATGTAAATAATGTCATTATGTTAACAACATTAAGACATTGTTTACACCATGTAAGTAATATTCAGACATTTTCTACACCATATAAATAATATTAAGACTTTATTTACATCACGTAGATAATGTTAAAACATTGCTTCCACCATAAAAATCAAGTTAAGACAGTATTAACATCATGTAAATAATGCAATGATATTTTTTACACGAAGTAAACAATGCAAAAACGTTATGTAGACATCAATACATCGTCTACTTAAGGTAAATAATGTTAATTCCTAATATATTCTATGTTAACAATATCAATAGAATCTTATATATGTGTAAACAATGTGATGACATCGTTTACTTTGGGTAAATATTTAAAATTCTTTATATTTTCTTTGTAAACAATTGCAATACATTGTGTTATCCGTGTAAACAACGTCAAGACGTTATTTATTATAAGAAAGAAACATCGAAATATTGTTTATAGTGTGTAAACAATGTAAATCTATTATTTACTTTGGGTAAAAAATATAAATTCCTAATCTCTTCCATGTAAAAAATGTCAATAGGTTGTTATATCCGTGTAAGGAAAGACAATACTTTATTTACTTTGGGTTAAAATTAAAATTCTTCATCTACTCTGTGTAAACAATGTAAATATATTGTTTACGCCGTGTTATCAATGTCAACACTACAATATTTCCGTGTAAACATTGTTATTTTGATATGTATTAGGTGTCAACAATGTTAATGTATTTCAACTGAGTGTAAACAATGTAAATACATTGTAAAATATGTGTAGACAATGTAAATTCATTACTCACTTTACGTAAACAATATTACTGTGTATAAACAATGTAAATAGTATGTAAAATATGCGTAAACAATGTAAATATATTGGTTACTTTATGTAAACAATGTAAAAATATCGTTTATCATAGGTAAGCAATGAAAATACATATTTTACTTTGGGTAAACAATTGAAATATTATATGTAAACAATGTCAAAACATTGTTTATTCCGTGTAAAACTATAATTACATTAATTATAATGTTCATTAGTTGATTTGCTTTCAATAATTCCATGTAAACAATGCCTTTTCGCCATTTAAAAGTGTAAACAATGTATATTGACATTATTACTGTGTGTAAACAATGTAAATAGTGTGTAAAATATGCGTAAACAATATAAATATATTTTACTTAAGGTAAACAATTGATAAACTATATGTAAACAACGCCAAAACATTGTTTACTCCGTGTAAATACTCAATTACATTAATTAAAATGTTTAAATATCGTTTTGCTTTCAATAATTCCATGTAAACAATAATTTTAAAGTGTATATAACGTAAATTGACATTATTACTGTGTGTAAACAATGTAAATAGTATTGAAAATATGCGTAAACAATGTAAATATATTGATAACTTTATGTAAACAATGTAAAAATATAATTTACCTTAGGTAAACAAGGAAAATATATATTTGACATTAGGTAAACAATTGAAATACTATATGTAAACAATGTCAAAACATAATTTACTCCGTGTAAATATGCAATTACTCTAATTACAATGTTCATATATCGTTTTGCTTTCAATAGTTGTATGTAAGTAATGTCATTTCGTTATTTAAAAGTGTAAACATTATATACTTACATCATTACTGCGTGTAAACAATGTGAATAGTATGTAAAATATTGATTATTTTATGTAAACAATATAAAAATATAATTCATCTTAGGTAAACAATGAAAATACATATTTGACATTAGGTAAACAATTGAAATACTATATGTAAACAATGTCAAAACATTGTCCACACCTTTTTAATACACAATTACTCTAATTACAATGTTCATGTATTGTTTTGCTTTCAATAATTGCATGTAAATAATACCATTTCTTGATTTAAAAGTGTAAACATTATATATGGACATTATTACTGCGTGTAAACAATGTAAATAGTATGTGAAATATGCGTAAACAATGCAAATATATTGGTTACTTTATGTAAACAATGTAAAAATATCTTTTATCTTGGGTAAACAATGAAAATACCTTTTTTACTTTGGGTAAACAATTGAAATACTATATGTAAACAATGTCAACACATTGTTTACTCAGTGAAAATATACAATTACTCTAATTATAATGTTCATATATCGTTTTGCCTTTAATAATTCAATGTAAACAATGTATTTTGACATTATTACTGTGTGTAAACAATGAGAACAGTATGTAAAATATGCTTAAACAATGTAAATATATTGATTATTTTATGTAAACAATGTAAATATATTAATTACTTTATGTAAACAAAAAAAATATTTTGATTAATTTATGTAAACAATGTAAATACATTGATTACTTTAAGTAAACAATGTAAAAATAACGTTTACTTGAGGTAAACAATGAAAATACATATTTTACTTGGGGTAAACTTTTCAAATACTATATGTAAACAATGTCAAAACATAGTTTACTTCGTGTAAATACACAAATACTCTTATGAATTTGTATTTATAGCGTATTAACCTGTTTTTACACCATTTGCTTTAAAATATTAAACGAAAATTACAAAAAGTCCTGCAAGTTAAGGAAATTCCCCCCCTTTAAAATCTGGCAGAAAGTAGAAAAAGACATATACCATGTATAAAAATTGTTATAATATTAGGCATTAGCTGTTAAAGGCTTTCCTGTCATATTCTGCCATTTTTGCCTCAAATGCATTGTTGTTTTATTTTTAAATAAATTTTTGCATAATTTCATGTTTAAACATGCATATTCATGTTCAGTCAGTCATATTTAACAATACAGTTCCCTTCATTTGTTTCTATTAAGTTTTTGAAAAAAAAAAAAAAATAATTGTTTTATATAAAAGTCAAGATGAGAAGGTGCTAAGGAGGTGCTGGAGCGATGAAGAGGGAATGGATGATTATATCATTGAGTCTTCAAGTGCAATGTCGACGACGAGTGGGCTCCTCTTGCTTCATAGATAATGTTCAGTTAATGCTCATCTGGCTTTAAATGATGATGATATGTTTAACTATTTATAGCTTTATTTTTTTTTTATTTTGTTATAGAAAAATATATTTTATAGAATTTTCCAAACGATGAGACTAAGTAGCGGAGGAGCAGCCGGCATTAATTGGTTTCATTTATATTCATAGAAAAATTAAATTTAAAACATATTTGCCTTTAATTTAAATAAAAAAAATATGTTTAAATATTTTTTTTTTGTTCTCTAAAAATTAATTTAAACACTTTGTATTCTATTATGTTTTAAAGGTTGGTTCGTTTTTGTTTTTATTGTATTTTTTCTGTTTTTGTCTCTGGTTTTCTTTGTTCACTTTTTAGCATTGTAGTGCCAGAATGCATTTTTACAACTTCATTGACCTCCGGCATAAAGGAGACGTCGGACAGACGGCTTTACAAAGACAATGACATAAAATATGGAAAATTAATTTTCAAAGGTTTTATGAATTAAATTATATTTTTAAAATTAGTTTTACCCAATAAAATTAATGACTTTCAAGTCGTTTTGGAAAATTTGAATATGAATTAAATTTTAATGAAATTCAAAATAATATTTCATAACAGCGAAAGAAAGTTGAAAATTACGCTTAAACAATTTCACCGATTACCAAATTCTTCAACCGTTAAATATGATTTAAATGCCATAATTTTTTCAACAATTAAAATCTCTAAATCATTATTAATATTTCAAAATTTTGGATAACATTTAATGAATACAAAAGCAAATACATCCCTTATATAGATGAGTCTAAGCTTTTTCTTCTCTTACATCGACAGCGTGTTATTTTACTTGAGGTAAACAATTTAAATACTATATGTAAACAATGCCAAAACATTGTTTACTCCACGTAAATATACAATTATTCTAATTGCAATGTTCATGTATTGTTTTGACTTTAAGAATTTAATGTAAAAAATGTCATTTCTTCATTTAAAAGTGTAAACTATGTATATTGACATTATTAGTGTGTATAAACAATCTGAATAGTATGTAAAATATGAGTAAACACTGTAAATATATTGATTACTGTATGTAAAAAATGTAAAAATAGCGTTTATTTGAGGTAAACAATCAAAATACATATTTTACTTTGGGTAAACCAACAAAATACCATATGTAAACAACGCCAAAACATTATTTACTCCGTGTATATATACAAATACATCCATTATATAGATCAGTCTAAGCTTTTTCTTCTCTTACATCGACAGCGTGTTATAGCTATAGGCTTGTCGACGAATGAGAATGCAAATTATACAAATTAGTAATAAATCAATTCGATGTAGCCGTGCCTGGGGCTCGAACCCAGACTGAATATGATATGTTATGCTTAGAAGTCGACGTGCTAACCAACTAAGTCACAGCACCCACTTATACATTTTAATGTATAAAATAACAAAAACACATACAACTACAATATAAACTAGTATAAGTTTAGCAAACGCCAATTTAGATCAAAAACTTTTTGAAAACAATACCAAACAATTAACAAATTCCATTTTCTTTATGAAAATCATAATAATTAACACCTATTTCATAATTTGACTAAAAACTAAACAAAATTTTTAAAATATTTTCAATTTTGTTAATGACTCAGATACTCTCAAGATCAAAGTAAATAATTGCAAATATTTTTCTAGTTTAAACAAATAGTTTTGAAAAACTCTAATGAATTAAAGATAACAGATTAATTAAGTTAATTATAATTAAAAAAAAGTCTAGAGAGGCTCTGGTTGTTTAACAATTAGAAACAAAATCTCAAAGAAATTTAAACAAATGCGCAAATGCTAAAAAACTAAATAATTCAATAAAATAGAATATTCATTGAAATGCAAAGTAATTCAAATTTAAAACAAACAAAAAATGTCATAAATAAAAAAAAAATACAATTAAAAAAAAAGACAAAAAGTTCTAGTTCTGTTCTAGTTCTGTTCTAGTTCTGTTCTAGTTCTGTTCTAGTTCTGTTCTAGTTCTGTTCTAGTTCTGTTCTAGTTCTGTTCTAGTTCTGTTCTAGTTCTGTTCTAGTTCTGTTCTAGTTCTGTTCTAGTTCTGTTCTAGTTCTGTTCTAGTTCTGTTCTAGTTCTGTTCTAGTTCTGTTCTAGTTCTGTTCTAGTTCTGTTCTAGTTCTGTTCTAGTTCTGTTCTAGTTCTGTTCTAGTTCTGTTCTAGTTCTGTTCTAGTTCTGTTCTAGTTCTGTTGTAGTTCTGTTCTAGTTCTGTTCTAGTTCTGTTCTAGTTCTGTTCTAGTTCTGTTCTAGTTCTGTTCTAGTTCTGTTCTAGTTCTGTTCTAGTTCTGTTCTAGTTCTGTTCTAGTTCTGTTCTAGTTCTGTTCTAGTTCTGTTCTAGTTCTGTTCTAGTTCTGTTCTAGTTCTGTTCTAGTTCTGTTCTAGTTCTGTTCTAGTTCTGTTCTAGTTCTGTTCTAGTTCTGTTCTAGTTCTGTTCTAGTTCTGTTCTAGTTCTGTTCTAGTTCTGTTCTAGTTCTGTTCTAGTTCTGTTCTAGTTCTGTTCTAGTTCTGTTCTAGTTCTGTTCTAGTTCTGTTCTAGTTCTGTTCTAGTTCTGTTCTAGTTCTGTTCTAGTTCTGTTCTAGTTCTGTTCTAGTTCTGTTCTAGTTCTGTTCTAGTTCTGTTCTAGTTCTGTTCTAGTTCTGTTCTAGTTCTGTTCTAGTTCTGTTCTAGTTCTGTTCTAGTTCTGTTCTAGTTCTGTTCTAGTTCTGTTCTAGTTCTGTTCTAGTTCTGTTCTAGTTCTGTTCTAGTTCTGTTCTAGTTCTGTTCTAGTTCTGTTCTAGTTCTGTTCTAGTTCTGTTCTAGTTCTGTTCTAGTTCTGTTCTAGTTCTGTTCTAGTTCTGTTCTAGTTCTGTTCTAGTTCTGTTCTAGTTCTGTTCTAGTTCTGTTCTAGTTCTGTTCTAGTTCTGTTCTAGTTCTGTTCTAGTTCTGTTCTAGTTCTGTTCTAGTTCTGTCCTAATTCTTAACCTCTTATAGTAAGTTTTGTTATAGGTAAAGTAATTTTTTGTTGTTGTTTTTCTGTTGGGAATGTCTAGTCTTATAATTAAAGCCCCTTTTAGTTTTAACTCTAAACTATTGCAACTTCAAACAATAGAGTCTATTGAAATTTCCCATTGCAATTCTAATTACAAACCCAATACATTTACAATATGGGAAATTAAAAAAAGCCCTTTTTTCACAAAACTATTAGTATGAACAAATAAATAGTTAATTATTTATAATTGTTCTCGTCAACACAAATAAGACAACAATAAATATAAAACAATAGTTTTTAAAGCCAGACAAGAAGAAATAACAAATTATTTAGTTTTATAGTCAGTCAAGACCGGGTATCCTATGCCCTACATGGATTAAATGGGAATCAATTGACATCAAACAGACTTTTTTTACATCAGGGGTACTAAAGAAGCAAGACTCAATTATGGACCGAATGTCATTAAATTCGACTCGTCGACTTATGTTTATTTACAAAAAGGGGTATTGAAGTGACTTTTAGTAGAGGGAATAGTTTGGGAGGTTTGGCAAAATAGGGGCCGTTTCCGATAAAATTTGATTCTGTCATTTTAACTTGCATGAACTTTATTAGTTTATTTGTGTTGATTTCCAGAAGTGATTCTGGAAACGTTGGATACCGTGTAGCATTTCTGTGCTTAACAAATATTAGCACACACTTAACTATGGTAGTGTAGGGTATAATTACAATATATGGCAAAATGAGCAGCAATAACATCATGTGTAAAGAATTTATTTTTTAATTTCTTCAACATCATGTAATTTTGTATTTATTTGTGTAGATTTTTTTTCTTCATTTTCCTCTGTTTCAACTGTCACCAAGTGTGTGATGATGAATTTAACAAAACGGCGGATATGGTCATTAAGAGCAAAGAGTGGAAGCAGCAAAAAAAGACGAAGCATTTTTAATTAAAAGCAAACATTAACCATTCCTCAAATTTAATACGATATAAAAATGTTTAGTGAAGAACAGGAACTTTAATAATAATTCTTGTGGTGTTACAAAAGCCAGAGTTCGGGTACTCAAAAATAATTTTTGTAGTTGCCTTAAAAACAACATTAATTTGTGGTGGTTTCAACATCTCTATATAGTCAGGCATTCAGTCATTCATTCAGTCTTTCATTCATTCCTCTCAGTTTTTATGTCTTTTAGTTCAAACAATTTCAAGTGGTTGGCAACAGTTAACTTAAAAAAAGTGAATGACTGAATAAGACAAAATAAAAACAATAGCAAGAAAAAATTTTTTTAATTATCTTTGAACATGCAGCTAACCATGTGCAATATTATTTTTAGAATAAACAAAAAAATTTCAGAAAGAAAAATATAATTCAACTAAGGCAAAAAAGTAGACAAAAATAAACATTTTGCAATTTATAACAAAAATATACAAGAAATAACAAATTATGAAGCCCGAGTATCCCATGTATAACAAACATTTAGCCAAGTCTTCAACCCATTCTCTAACACCTTTTTATTACCTTGTTATTATCCCCTTTTAGCATAAATTTCCTTTCTCCCCCCTCGATTTTGTAACACGAGTGTTTATTTTAAGATAAACAAACTGTTTTTTTTATTATTAAGTACAATTTCTTTCAATCCTCCCCATTTTCATAACATAATTAGTTGAAAAGGTAGAAAAAAAAGAAAAATGCTAACTTTGTGAAATGAAACATGAAACTTTAATTGTTACTAATTGTTTACCTTAACATTAGGAATATTCTAAAGAAACACCTTTTGGTATGGGGTGTCAACCACGACGACGAAGTAATAATAATTATGGCGGCTACCCTTAACTACGAAGGGGGTAAAAAACCAAAAGGCAACTGCGTTTTTTTTATGACGGCGTTTCTTTTTATAAGCTGTAACTGCCACACTTATTTCCGGTAAAATTAATTCATCAGGAAAAACAGGGCAAATTATGACAAAGGGAAATATAATACTTAACAAAACATAAAATGATACAAGGAAAAGGACACAATTAGACAATGACCTTTGAACTTTTATCGAGGAATATTATCTTACCTAGGACTAAATTAAGAATGAACTTAAAAGGAAACTCAAATTAATCTGGAACAGAACTAGAACAGAACTAGAACTGAACTAGAACAGAACTAGAACTGAACTAGAACTGAACTAGAACTGAACTAGAACTGAACTAGAACTGAACTAGAACTGAACTAGAACTAGAACTGAACTAGAACTGAACTAGAACTGAACTAGAACTGAACTAGAACTGAACTAGAACTGAACTAGAACTGAACTAGAACTGAACTAGAACTGAACTAGAACTGAACTAGAACTGAACTAGAACTGAACTAGAACTGAACTAGAACTGAACTAGAACTGAACTAGAACTGAACTAGAACTGAACTAGAACTGAACTAGAACTGAACTAGAACTGAACTAGAACTGAACTAGAACTGAACTAGAACTGAACTAGAACTGAACTAGAACTGAACTAGAACTGAACTAGAACTGAACTAGAACTGAACTAGAACTGAACTAGAACTGAACTAGAACTGAACTAGAACTGAACTAGAACTGAACTAGAACTGAACTAGAACTGAACTAGAACTGAACTAGAACTAAACTAGAACTGAACTAGAACTGAACTAGAACTGAACTAGAACTGAACTAGAACTGAACTAGAACTGAACTAGAACTGAACTAGAACTGAACTAGAACTGAACTAGAACTGAACTAGAACTGAACTAGAACTGAACTAGAACTGAACTAGAACTGAACTAGAACTGAACTAGAACTGAACTAGAACTGAACTAGAACTGAACTAGAACTGAACTAGAACTGAACTAGAACTGAACTAGAACTGAACTAGAACTGAACTAGAACTGAACTAGAACTGAACTAGAACTGAACTAGAACTGAACTAGAACTGAACTAGAACTGAACTAGAACTGAACTAGAACTGAACTAGAACTGAACTAGAACTGAACTAGAACTGAACTAGAACTGAACTAGAACTGAACTAGAACTGAACTAGAACTGAACTAGAACTGAACTAGAACTGAACTAGAACTGAACTAGAACTGAACTAGAACTGAACTAGAACTGAACTAGAACTAGAACTGAACTAGAACTAGAACTGAACTAGAACTGAACTAGAACTGAACTAGAACTGAACTAGAACTGAACTAGAACTGAACTAGAACTGAACTAGAACTGAACTAGAACTGAACTAGAACTGAACTAGAACTGAACTAGAACTGAACTAGAACTGAACTAGAACTGAACTAGAACTGAACTATAACTGAACTAAAACTGAACTAGAACTGAACTAGAACTGAACTAGAACTGAACTAGAACTGAACTAGAACTGAACTAGAACTGAACTAGAACTGAACTAGAACTGAACTAGAACTGAACTAGAACTAGAACTGAACTAGAACTGAACTAGAACTGAACTAGAACTGAACTAGAACTGAACTAGAACTGAACTAGAACTGAACTAGAACTGAACTAGAACTGAACTAGAACTGAACTAGAACTGAACTAGAACTGAACTAGAACTGAACTAGAACTGAACTAGAACTGAACTAGAACTGAACTAGAACTGAACTAGAACTGAACTAGAACTGAACTAGAACTGAACTAGAACTGAACTAGAACTGAACTAGAACTGAACTAGAACTGAACTAGAACTGAACTAGAACTGAACTAGAACTGAACTAGAACTGAACTAGAACTGAACTAGATCTGAACTAGAACTGAACTAGATCTGAACTAGAACTGAACTAGAACTGAACTAGAACTGAACTAGAACTGAACTAGAACTGAACTAGAACTGAACTAGAACTGAACTAGAACTGAACTAGAACTGAACTAGAACTGAACTAGAACTGAACTAGAACTGAACTAGAACTGAACTAGAACTGAACTAGAACTGAACTAGAACTGAACTAGAACTGAACTAGAACTGAACTAGAACTGAACTAGAACTGAACTAGAACTGAACTAGAACTGAACTAGAACTGAACTAGAACTGAACTAGAACTGAACTAGAACTGAACTAGAACTGAACTAGAACTGAACTAGAACTGAACTAGAACTGAACTAGAACTGAACAAGAACTAAACTAGAACAGAACTAGAACTGTACAAGAACTGAACTAAAACGGGACTAGAACTGCACAAGAACTGAACTAGAACTGTACAAGAACTGAACTAGAACTGTACAAGAACTGAACTAGAACAGGACTAGAACTGTACAAGAACTGAACTAGAATTGTACAAGAACTGTACAAGAACTGAACTAGAACTGTACAAGAATTGTACAAAAACTGTACTAGAACTTATCGGTTTTTAAAGTTCACAAAATTTGCATCAATTTGAAAGTTTTTGATTTTAAATTAATTGCCAAAAATATACAAAATTTTACCTTGAATCATGTGACAACTCACGTTATCTTTATGTCTGACATTCTATCATTTACATACCTAGAAAAAATGGAAAAAATATACAAAATTTTAGTTAAAATTCATTTTGGATTAACAAAATTTAAGACTTCATTTTTTTTTTTAAGTTTTTCCTTTAAGAGCAGCCAAACGTTTATGAATTTATGCAAAAATTTGTCACAAAAATGACTCAACCCCGCAGCTGAACTCAGTTTGATCTGACTGATATTCAAATGCATTCATTCATATAAATAAAGTTTTCCTTAAACAATTTTATTGTTAAATTTTTTATCATATTTTTCTCGCGTATTTTAATTTTTTTTTTTTTTTATTTAAATATTTTATGTTTTTTTTGTTTGTGGAAAAGAGCACAAATAATTGTAAAATACAACAGGAAAATAGTAATTTGCATATTATGCCATATACCACTTATAGATGCGTAGCGGAACGCAAACGTGAACACTTAACGGAGTCTAGGATAAAGACAGAAGATCTTACCGAGAAGCTGTGCAAGACTTTTGGTAGTCAACTGAGTTAAATTTTGGAAGACATTCCAAAACTTCTTTACATAAACCTTGTAAAATGAAATCTTTAATTCCAATGCCTTCCCTTTGAAGATCTTTTAAAATGGGAAGCTCTTCTTTAGGATATAATAGGGTCTATATATCTTTTTAATACATTAATTTTAACATATACAGAAAATCCATCTAATGTAGATATTCAACAGACATTTGGGCAAGTTCTTTAATATTCTTACAAAAAGAACTTCCATAGTCATGCCTTCTGGAGCTCTTAAGACCTTCCAAAAGGTTTTTGAACACATTAATTTTAAATATTTAGAAAATCTATCTAATGTAGAGATTCAACGGAAAAATGAAAAATGAAATCTTTACTTCCAATGCCTTCCCTTTGAAGATCTTTTAAAATGGGAAGCTCTTCTTTAGGATATAATAGGGTCCATATATCTTTTTAATACATTCATTTTAACATATACAGAAAATCCATCTAATGTAGATATTCAACAGACATTTGGGCCAGTTCTTTAATATTCTTGCAAAAAGAACTTCCGGAGACATGCCTTCTGCAGCTCTTAAGACCTTCCAAAAGGTTTTTGAACACATTAATTTTAAATATTTAGCAAATCTATCTAATGTAGAGATTCAACAGAAAAATGAAAAATGAAATCTTTAATTCCAATGCCTTCCCTTTGAAGATCTTATAAAATGGGAAGCTCTTCTTTAGGATATAATAGGGTCTATATATCTTTTTAATACATTCATTTTAACATATACAGAAAATCCATCTAATGTAGATATTCAACAGACATTTGGGCAAGTTCTTTAATATTCTTACAAAAAGAACTTCCGGAGTCATGCCTTCTGCAGCTCTTAAGACCTTCCAAAAGGTTTTTGAACACATTAATTTTAAATATTTAGCAAATCTATATAATGTAGAGATTCGGAAGTTACTTTTATACTCATAGAAAAGGAGCTTCCAAGTCATGCTTTCTGGTGCTCCCAAGACCTTCCAAAAGGTTCTGTACACTTAAAAGCCTAAAAAACAGATTTTTCACAATCTTCCTCTTGCAAAATTCAAATAAGTAGCAATTGCCTTCAGTTTTGAGGAAGGCCTTAAGATCTTTTATCGTTCCCTTTGGAATCTCTGTTGATGACGATGATGATGATGTTGTTCTTGGCTGCTGTTGACTTTTACAGTTTGCATTTGGTTGTTAAATATCTGCGATGTTTGTTTAGTGCTTCCACTGTCTGGCTGTCCGTCCCCGTTTCTGTTGTTTTAAACTATTAAAGCAGCGGTGTATAATTTTACAAAAAGAACTTCCAGATTCATTGCTTCTGGTGCTGTCAAGACCTTCCAAAAGTTTTTTTTAATGCATTAATTTTAACATATTCCGAAAAGCCATCTTATATAGATATTCAACAGACATTAGGGAAAGTTTCTTTAATATTCATACAAAATTAGCTTCCAAGTCATGCATTCTGAAGCTCTCAAGACCTTCCGCAAGATTCTGTACACTTTAAATCCTAAAGAAACACATTTTCCTCAAACTAACTCTTGCAAAATTCAAATAAGTAACAATTATATCCAATTTTCCGGAAGGCCTTAAGACCTTTTATTGTCCCTTTTGGAATCTCTGGCGATGACGATGATGATGACGTTGTTCTTGGCTGCTGTTGACTTTTACAGTTTGCATTTGGTTGTTAAATATCTGCGATGTTTGTTTAGTGCTTCCACTGTCTGGCTGTCCGTCCCCGTTTCTGTTGTTTTAAACTATTAAAGCGGCGGTGTATAATTTTACGAATTGACACTAACACTCCCCGTTTTTTTTGCAGCAAAACTGGGCATTGTCGCACATTTAAACTATTTTTTGCTCGCTTTTTATCTCAATTTTATTGCAGCATGTTAAGCAAATTATAAAATTTATGCACTTATAATGTGCGCAAAATTCATTCCAATACTTCCAAACATACAATCATACTCATATAACAGAGATATTTAAGCTCAACATGGAACTTGTATTCTATTTTTACACCCGCTTCGCCTCTATTATCTGCCAAGTGGATTTGCTTTAGTTAAAACCTAGAAAATCTACATGAGAGCTTTAATAGTTAGTTACCCTTTTCATTGGGGGTTTCTAAATAGAAAACACAAGGAGGTACTTGTAAATGCCACCTAATAGCGTTAGAATATAATGTAACATTTTTCGCACTTACATTCACAGGTACATACACTCATACTTGTGTAAATATTTATTTTACTGGTAGTGGCATTAGGTGTAAAAAAAATTTGTAATATTTACGGTCATTAAATAACCGGGATGTAAATGAAAACTAAAAGGTAAAATGTTGAGGGGCTTTAAAGGTAGCAAGAACAAAGTTTTTAAGTAGAAAAACATAAAATATTAGACCTTTAAAACTAAACAAATGCTAGAAAAAGCTTAAAGTGTTGGAAGGGGTTGCCAACATATTATTTTAAATGCGACAAGAGTTGCCATTTAAAAAAAATCAACACATTTAAAAAAAAAATTGTTGGTGGAGCTTGGAAAAACCTCAAAGACATTATTTAAGAATATCTGACCAACCAATTCCCTTCATTATAATAACAATTTTTTGTCTTAAGTATCGGATTGATGAAGACATGCATTTGATAAACTTTTGATGGAGATACTCCATTGAAGTATCATATTTAACGACATTTTAAATGAATTTTGAAGGGCATTCCCGATCCAAGACCCCTTATCATAATGTGAGTAATCTTGATCATGTCATAATTCGGATCTATATAAAGTATAATTAAAAACTTACGTCATCTGATATCTTTAACGACATTATTTAAGAACATGTTATTTCTTCATTCTCGATTGCCTTTGCGTGAATGTGACTAGTCTGTTTGCATTTTTAAACTCATTTTACCAACTGTATTTAATCGTGTTGTACGAAAACAATGAAAAAGTAGTCGGCTCCTGGTAGTTAGGAGCGTCGGCGCCTGATCATAATGTTAGTATTTTTCCTAACGAATACTTATGATAAAATTGCTCAAATCGGATCCATAATGGTTTGGGTTTTCCCTTTAGTTTCGAAATTATGAAGATATGTCATATAATAAACTTTCGGTTAAGAAACTCCATTCAAGTTTTATCTTTAAAGACTATATCGGACGGCATTCCCCATCCAAGACCTTTCATTATAATGTTAGTGATCTTGCACCGGAAAACGAATATCATAATTATTCATCAATTCAGATCCATACGAATTTTTAATACCGCAAAGAATTTTTAATACCAGTCAAGTATAATTTTAAACGAATCCCGATTCAAGACCTCTAATTTTATTGTAAATAAACTTGGTCATGAATACTAATATCAAAATTGATAAATTTTGATCCATTTAAAACTTTCTTCTTCTTCTGTTATCCTTGACTCCCAGTGGAGCATAGGGCCTCAAAGCTTTATGGAGAGATAATTATCATGCCCATATAGCATGTGTCAAGATTTAACCCAATATCTGAGACATACAATATATTTTTAAAAGTATTAAGTTTTATATGAAAAAAGGGTATATTTAAGCCGATATATCCGATTATTTAAGAATAAATGAAAAGGGGAATATTGGACATGTGAAAATTCACTCCCATATTCAATGCCATCCGATAGATACTTAGAGAAGATATAATCGGTGTAGCGAAAAACTAAAATTAGCCTAGAGCTAGTAGATTTCATGTCTATATGAGATATATCAAGATTTGTCCCGATATCGGAGGTACAGATTTTTTAAATATTAATTTTTCACAATATATTTTATGGAAAATCCAGATATTTTCTAGTTCATATTTGCGATATTTTGAGAAGACATGAATCAGGGTAGCAAAAGCTGAAAAGTAGCTTTGGACTAGTAGATTCCTATACTATATTAAAAATGTTAGGATTCAGCCTCGATATCGGGATATTATTCTAAAACAATATTAATTAAAAAATAGGGTATTTTCAAGACGACCCAATCGATATTTAGAGAAGTAATGATTCGGATTAGAGAATTTTTAGAGAAATAGGATAACTTCAGGTCGATTCAATTGATATTTAGAGAAGTCATGATTCGGATTAGCGAAAGACTGAAAGTAGCCTAGGTCTGGCAGATTCTGTTGACTGTAATGGATTTAAACCGATATCGAAAATAAAGATATAAAGAAATTTTATTTTTCATGTTAAAATAGGTTATATTTAAGTCGATATATCCGATATCAAGAGAAGAAACGAATCAGTCGTTTTTTTTTTTACATTACGGAGAGTATTCTATAGCAGCGCCATCTGTTGTTAAATAGGCACAAAACTTAAGTTAGTAGTAACTTAAAAGCATTGAACTTCGGCCATGTAAATTTACCGATGATGGAAGGCTTTACGATAAAAATGTTATATATTTTCAACAATATTTATTTAACTTTCGCGATTGAATTTTCGATTCCACGATCATCGGAAAGATAGGCAATTGCAATAGAAAACCATATCTCTTCCGACATTATTAAGAAGCTCCTATAGTGGTATTTTTTATTGTAGAACCAGTCCGAAATAAAGGTAGTAAATTTCTGTTTTCGAAGTTTAGCAAATTCTTTGGAGTTAACAAGGCTTATGCCTAAGTCAGGGGTAGGCACGCATAAGGTCAGTGAGAGATGTTTTGAAATTGAAAGCCATATCTCTTCCGACATTGTAAAGAAGCTCCTATAGTGGTATTTTTTATTGTATAACCAGCACGAAATCTAGGCAGTTAATCTCTGTTTTCGAAGTTTAGCTAATTCTTTGGAATTTACAAGGTAGAGGTGGAATTTACAAGGTAAAGATATTTTGAAATTGAAAACCATATCTCTTTCGAGATTATTAAGAAACTCCAATATTGTAGAGCCAGATCGAAATTAAGGTATTAAATAACTGTTTTCGAAGTTTAGCAAATTCTTTGGAGTTTGCAAGGCGTACGTCTGGATCAGGGGTAGGCACGCATAAGGTCAGTGAGAGATATTTTCATTGCAAGAGACGGATACTATTGCAAGGGATGGTCTACATACTTAATTGTAAAAGGTTGTCAGTTTTCTTTGTCCAGTAGGATTTTAAAATATAACATGGCATAAGATATCTTGTTTCTATTGACTGAGGGCCTTTTACAAAGTGACCTTCCCGGTTTTATTGTCATTTATAATTGAAGAAGAGCCGCTTTTGATCATTACCGGTCTGGATCTTGGTAAAAAGTTTTTAATTTTCTTTGTCTGATAGAATCTTAAAAGAAACCATGGTTTAGATGTCTTATTTCTCGGTTTTATAGTCCATTATATTTGATTTTGGAGAAAAAAGTCTTTTAAATATAATTCCCTGTCGTTACTGGGATTCGAACCCACGATCACCGAACAAACATGAATAATGATCAAGAAAGGAAATTGTAAAAATCTGTTCTTCAAAAGCGTTTATCTACTTGATTTTCAAGAAAAAGGTCGTAATCGGGATACGAGCTCATAATCATCGAACAAATATAAATAATGATCAAGAAGTAAGAGGTATAAATTGATCGCCAAAGACGGTTGTGGAAGCATATAAAGCCATCAAAATATTTGACGTAATAAAAAAATCTGGAAAATGATTTATTGTTCATATCAAGGTTCGAAAAAATACTTACATATGTGGCTTTAACAAAGTGACTTTCCCGGTTTTATAGTCAATTATATTAGACTTTTGAGGATCAAGGAAGGAAGATGTAAAAATCGATCGCCAAAGACGGTTGTGTAAGCATATGAAGCCATCAAAAATGTTTTACTTAATAAAAAAAATCTGGGAGAAGGATTTATTGTTCACATCAAGGTGCGAAAAAATACTCTAAAATACTGTATTTAAAGGTACCGTACTGTACTAAGGAAATTCGGTACAAAGTCACATACGAAACAAAGTGTTCAATATAAGTATAGGTACCTTAAAATTTTAGAGTACACAGCCGTTATCGTAACGAACTATCCCGAAGTACACTAAAAATAACGTACTTCGTTGAGTACTATAACTTACTTTGTTGAGTACTCTAAAAATAAATAAGTGTGTGCGTAAGTTCAGTACAATATAATAAGGTACTGTTTTTTTTCGAACCTTGGTACATATCCTTAACGGATATTACACAATCTCTTTATAATTGATAACTAAGAAAAAAATCTTTTAAACTCATCTAGGAAAAGTTTCCAACCACTTAAACTTTGTTTAAATGTTTTAAATCCTTTTCAAAATAAAAGGTATTGCAACATTAATTTCTATTCATTTTCGATAATAAACCCAAAAACCTTTTGAAAACAAATTATTATAAATTTTAAGACAATTATCCTTTATCCTAAGTTTTAAAGTAATTTTGCTTTTTACCTTTAAAGTCGTTTATAAAACATGACAATTTTCCAATAAAAACTGGCCGCAGTTGCCAAATATAGGGAAATATAAGGCAAATGGAAATATATGAAAAAGGAATTGAAAATAAAGTAAAAAGTAGATTCAGTTGTAGATAGTGTGGGCGCAAGTAGAGTGAGTAAGTGCTCTAAAGGCCTATTATTTGTCAAGCTCTTAAAAAAATTGTATATGAATCAATTGGTTGTTTAATTTTCTTGGCTACTGTATTTGTAACATTTTGCTTCATTTTAGTCAAGTAGATTAAGAAAAGAAATAAAAATTAAGGTAATTTTTTAAAGTTTTATATATATAGCCATTGTTCGAACTAAAGTCTAGAAGATAAATTTTGCAAAAGGCAAAATGCAACAAACTTAAAACAAATGTGTCTGTCGCTTTGGCAGAAAATAATACAAAAATTATTGCCTACATGGCCACATTTGCAACAATGAAAAGTTGTTTTATTTTGTTGCTGAATGTTAACCCTTAAATGGGTGAGTGTTGTCAAAAGGGGACACCCTAATTTGTTAAATTTTTTTCTTTTTTATAAATATCTTAAATTTCAGAAGAATGTTTTTTCAAAAATTGTGTCACGTTTTTTTATTTATTGGGTCAAGTTAAAAATTATTCAAGCCGGTGTAAATCAAATTTGAAATTTATTAGCCTAGGCACAAACCAATGTTATTAACAGAGCCCTGTTATGTAGTTAACATAGCTCTGTTAGATATTCTGACTATGGATCCTCATAAAAAACATTCTCAGCTACCTTCCGATACCTAATTTGTATGACCACATTGTCTTGTTTCCAAGGAATCTGGAATCCTCCCTTAACATAATCCCACATACAATTTTTTTTGGAAAATCTTAATAACTCCTACCAACTCGTTCTGTAAGATATTCTAAATATGGATCCTTATAGAAAATATTCTCAACTTCTTCCCGATATCTCATTTGTCCGCCCACGTTGCCTTGTTTCCAGGGAATCTGGAATCCTCCCTTAACATAATCCCATATATGAAATTTTAGGAAAATCTTAATAACTCCTACCAACTCGCTCTGTTAGATATTCTAACTATGGATCCTCATACAAAGCATCCTCAGCTACTTCCCGATACCTCGTTTGTCCGCCCACCTTGCCTTGTTTCCATTGAATCTGGAATCCTCCCTTAACATAATCCCACATACAAATTTTTTGGAAAATCTTAATAACTCCTACCAACTCGTTCTGTAAGATATTCTGAATATGAATCCTCATAGAAAATATTCTCAGCTTCTAACCGATATCTCATTTGTCCGCCCACGTTGCCTTGTTTCTAAGGAATCTGGAATCCTCCCTTAACATAATCCCATATATGAAATTTTTGGAAAATCTCAATAACTCCTACCAACTCGCTCTGTTAGATATTCTAACTATGGATCCTCATACAAAGCATCCTCAGCTACTTCCCGATACCTCATTTGTCCGCCCACGTTGCCTTGTTTCGAAGGAATCTGGAATCCTCCCTTAACATAATCCCATATATGAAATTTTTGAAAAATCTCAATAACTCTTACCAAATCGCTCTGTTAGATATTCTGACTATGGATTCTCATAGAAAACATTCTCAGCTACTGCCCGATACCTCCTTTGTCCGCCCACCTTACCTTGATTCCAAGAAATCTGGAATCCTCCCTAAGTATAATATCACATATGAAATTTTTTGAACAAATATTAATAACTCCTAGCAATTCGCTCTGTTAGAAGTTCTGTCTATAGGTGCTTATAGGAAACATCCTTAGCTATAAACCGATACCGCATTTGTCCACCCACTTTACCTTGTTTCCTAGGAATCTGCGATAATCCTTTAGCATTATTCCACATTTAATATTTTGGAAAACTGTTAATAGCTTCTACCAACTCACTCTGTTATAGATTCTGGCTAAAGGAACCCATAGATAACATCCTTAGCTACAGTTTGATACCCAATATGTCCGCCCACGTTGCCTGGTTCACTAGGAATTTGAATTCCTTGTGTATTCCCTTTATTTTTGGTTTTTAACAGAGCTATGTTAACTACATAACAGAGCTCTGTTAAAAACATTGGTTTATTTGTAGGGTTTTAAATTTCAAATTTAACTTCACATTCATTACTTATTATTGTGTATCTTCAAAACTATTCAAGGTATAGCATTCAAAACTTTGTACAGCTAAGACTTAAACCTATATATGTTTTGAGATATTCAAAATTATAAGAAATCTTAGGGTTTGATATTGAGAAGAAATTATCGGAACAAAGAAAGTTACAGGCTCCACACAAAGATAATACTTAATATTGCATATCTTTTAAACTATTCAAGGTGTAGCCTTCAAAACTTCGTATAGCCAAGACTTAAACCTACATACATATAATATACAAAATTATAAGAAATCATAGGGTATGGTATTGATTTGAGAAGAAATGCTCGGAGCAAAGAACGTCCCAGACTCCATACAAAGATAATACTTATCATTGCGTATCATCAAAACTATTCAAGGTAAAGCCTTCAAAACTTTCTATAGCTAAGACTTAAACCTGAATTTTTTTTGAAATATTCAAAATTATATGAAATCTTAGGGTTTGATATTGATTTGAGAAGAAATGATCGGAGCAAAAAAAGTTCCAGGCTCCATACAAAGATAATACTTCAAATATAATATCTTTAAAACTATCAAAGTTATAGCCTTCAAAACTTTGTTTAGCTAAGACTTAAAGCCGCATATCTTTTAAGATATTCAAAATTATATAAAATCTTAGGGTTTGATATTGATTTGAGAAGAAAAGATCGGAGCAAAGAAAGTTCCAGAGTCCATACAAAGATAATACTTATTATTATGTATCTTCAAAACTATTAAAAGTATAGCCTTCAAAACTTTGTATAGCTAAGACTTAAAGCTACATATCTTTTAAGATATTCAAAATTATATAAAATCTTAGGGTTTGATATTGATTTGAGAAGAAATTATAGAAACAAAGAAAGTTAAAGGCTTCACACAAAGATAATACTTATTATTGCATATCTTTTAAACTTTTCAAACTTTTTTCAAACTTCGTATAGCCAAGACTTAAACCTACATATTTTTTGAGATACTCAAAATTATAAGAAATCTTAGGGTTTGATATTGATTTGAGAAGAAATGATCGGAGCAAAGAAAGTTTCAGGCTTCATACAAAGATAATACTTATTATTTTACTATTAAAGATATAATCTTCAAAACTTTGTATCTTAGGGTTTGATATTGATTTAAGAATAAAGGATCGGAACATGGAAAGTTCCAGACTAAATACAAACATAATTATTACTGTATATCTTCAAAGCTATTAAAGATATAGTTTTCAAACTATGCATAGCTGAGACATAAACCTTTAGATATTTGAGATAATCAAAATTAGTTAAAATCAATTGTCAGGATTGATATGATTTTATATTTAGATAAACTAAATGCAATTTTTACGTGACAATTGGTCCTGAAAGGGTTAATAAAATTGTACCCAGGTTATAGTTTGAAATTCGCTTTTTTGTCGCATTTTCTTTAATTTATGCTGCCTTTTTTCGTTTTGTATGTGGCAAATGTAAATACATTAGAACTTTTGTAGGAGTGGAGGTGAAGAGGGGCGGGGCAGCGCAACAAATACTCTAGTGTGCCACAATTTGAGTATGTAATTTTTTGAATTTGAATATATTGCAAAGTGTAATTGTCACAAGATTTGTGTGATTTTTATGCACAAAATATAAAGGCAACAGAAAAGAAGAAAAAAAAAGAAAACTACAAAAAATACTAAAATACAATGGAAAAATTTGGCTCTAAACTTCGAAAAATTAGTATGAAAACGAAAAAAAATTGCGGTCTGTATTTTACGATCTGTAAATGTAAATGCAACGTATAGTAAATGCATTCATCAATTCATGTGGAAAGTAACTAAATAATGGTAATGTTATAGTCATATAGAGACATGTCTGTCCCTATCTAGTAGGTACCTAATACAAAACACGGTCGTTTTTGTGTAATTTACTTTAGGTTTTGTAGTTTTTGAAATTCATTCAAATTTTATGTGTATTTATTACAATTGTTGTAATTGAAGATGTTACAGAGAGGAAGAGGTTGGTTGGTTGTGTGTTTTTGGTGAAAAGTGATAGAATGGAAACTGCATCCAAAGAACATTAGCAAACAAACCCATATCTAACATCATAAGAGCCGACCGCCATCATTTTAAATATTTAAGTGGTTGGTGTTTTTGTGTTGAGGGTGATTTGTTGAATGCTAATAAAAGTTTTCAAAGTATTGATATAAATTTTCAAAAATTTTATAGTTTTCAAGGAAAATTTTCAATTAGTTTCAAATCTAATTTCAAGGAAAATTTTAGACAAAGGTTTGGATACTCATTATTAAACTGCAAATGGCACTTTTAAGATGAAATTAAAAGAAACGAAAACTAACTCTTTTACTACCCCTAAGTAATTGAGAAGGGAGTCAATTACCTTCTTTTTCATGCCCATTTATCGAAGACTAAGTAAATTTTTATTTTCTGATTTAAAAATTTAAAATTTTATCAATTAATAAATATTATTTGAAATAGATCAATTATCTACTTTTCAGTAATCAAGTAAACAAATGTGGAGCCATTTATGAGCACGTGTATGTGCCTTAGCTTACTCTCATTGGATAATCGTCTCCATTAGTTGTTTCCGAATTAGAATAAAAGCGGTATATTTTTTAGGGAGTTTTCAAAACGACCATACGTCAAATCAATGTATGTAACAGCAGTATCTTTATATTATATAATTTTTTTACGTAACCTCACATTTAAACTCCATTCCTTTCGGAAATGAAATAAATTCCGTTTTTTGCTTCTATAGCAAAAGTAAAACGAAATTAGGGAGTTTTAAAAACGACCATACGTCAAATCAATGTATGGAACTGCAATATAACCTCACATTTAAACTCCATTCCATTCGGAACTGAAAAGAATTCCGTATTTCGCTTTTATAGAAAAAGTAAAACGAAATTAGGCAGTTTTCAAAACGACCATACGTCAAATCAATGAATGGAATTGCAATATCTTTATATTATAGAATTTTTGGATGTAACCTCACATTTAAGCTCCATTCCTTTCGGAAATGAAATAAATTCCGTACTTTGCTTTTATAGAAAAAGTAAAACGAAATTAGGGAGTTTTCAAAACGACCATACGTCAAATCAATGTATGGAACTGCAATATCTTTATATTATAGAATCTTTGGATGTTACCTCACACTTAAACTCCATTCCATTCGGAAATGAAATAAATTCCGTATTTTGCTTCTATAGAAAAAGTAAAAAGAAATTAGGGAGTTTTCAAAACTACCGTACGTCAAATCAATGTATGGAACTTCAGTATTCTTATATTATAAAATTTTTGGATGTAACCTCACATTTAAACTCCATTCCTTTCGGAAATGAAATAAATTCCGTATTTTGCTTTTATAAAGTAAAACGAAATTAGGGAGTTTTCAAAACGACCATACGTCAAATCAATGAATGGAACTGCTATATCTTTATATTATAAAATTTTTGGATGTAACCTCACATTTAAACCCCATTCCTTTCGGAAATGAAATAAATTCCGTACTTTGCTTTTATAGAAAAAGTAAAACGAAATTAGGGAGTTTTCAAAACGACCATACATCAAATCAATGAATGGAACTGCAATATCTTTATATTATAGAATCTTTGGATGTTACCTCACACTTAAACTCCATTCCTTTCGGAAATGAAATAAATTCCGTATTTTGCTTCTATAGAAAAAGTAAAACGAAATTAGGGAGTTTTCAAAACGACCATACTTCAAATCAATGTATGGAACTGCAATATTCCATTCCTTTCGGAAATGAAATAAATTCCGTATTTCGCTTCTACAGAAAAAATAAAACGAAATTTTTTTCCGAAATAAAACCACTTTTTTAATAAGTTTTACTGTAGTGTATTGCACTAAGATCCCAATTTATTACCACCTGACCATTGACCACTTTTTATTACCAAAATGGAATGAAATTTGTAAGAAATGGTTACAATTCTAAATGGAATTTGCAACATACCCTAATATTTAAAATTTTTTCGTCTTTAATTACATTTTTATTCAAATTAACCCTTGCATACCCATGGGCTAAGTATGGGAACCATTTTGTGAGCATGGGTACGCAAGGGTTAATTTGTATAAAAATGTATTTAAGGCCGACTTTAAACAATTTTATTTAATTTTCATTGAAAAATAACAATAAAAAAATGTAATTTCTAGTATTTTTTTGGAAAAAAATGGAACATTTTAAAAATTTCACTTTTGGCACTGGTAATAAAAGGGTTAATGACATCCGATTTCTACCAAATTTCGAATGTATATTCCTACCCATTGAAGCAATAATAATAATAATAATAATTTCAGTTCTCAGAATTCCATATTTTGATTCTATGAAAAAAATAAAACTAATTTTTGGCGAAATGAAACTACTTTCTAGTTTCAAAGTGGAATGGAATTTGTAAGAAGTGGTTTCAATTCCAAACGGAATTTATAACAAGCCCGTATATTTAATTTTTGTTTGCTTTTTTAATTGAATTTTAATTCAAATTAACCCTTGAGTACCCATGTGCTAAGCATGGGAACCATTTTGTGACCATGGGTAGGCAAGGGTTAATTTGTATAGAAATGTATCTTAAAGCGACTTTAAACGTTTTTTCAAATTTTCTTTGAAAAATAACACTAAAAACATGTAATTTCTAGCACTTTTTTTGAAAATATTAAATATTTTAAAAATTTTACTTTTGACCCTGGTAATAAAAGGGTTAATGACATCCGATTTCAACCAAATTTCAAAAACATATTTCAAACCATTGAAGCAATTATAATTTCAGTTCTGCTTACAAAAAAACTGCTAATATATAACAATTCACGAGCGTTTTTTTATAACTTTGTTGAAAAATTGGGTTTTTGTCGAAAATCTTTGATTTCAAGTCGCAGCTACGGCTAAGCCCTTAGAGATATCGATCTAATTATTTCTTTGTGGTAACCTGCAGGGTGTTCTAACTAATGTTCTGAAACTTTTTCTGAAACCTTTTCGAATTCGTTTAACAAACTTTTGAAAAAACCAACGAAAGAGTTTTAA
Organism: Stomorhina lunata; assembly: GCA_933228675.1. Classification (NCBI taxonomy): domain Eukaryota; kingdom Metazoa; phylum Arthropoda; class Insecta; order Diptera; family Rhiniidae; genus Stomorhina; species Stomorhina lunata. The sequence continues at coordinate 34,147,145 of OW121741.1, read as the reverse complement.
AAACGCTATGAAAAAAATTAATTTTTTTCGTCTTATGCAAAAGTCACTTAACGTTAGCCCATTGCAACAAAAATGGGTATTTAAATATCTTGAGGTCTCAAAAAAGTAAAACTAGTCAAACTTTTCGAAACTTTTTAAAAATAATAAATTTTTTATTGCATATGCTCAAGAGTGTCTTCAAGGACACAGAATATTTTTAAAAACCCTTAGTACTAAGGAAAGTTTTTAACCGAATTTAAGGTTATATATCTCATTGGAAAGCCCATTTAGATCTTAGTACATGCTGTTAAACACTTTTTAAAAATGTTTTCTAAGTGCACATTTTTTTTAACATTTGGAGAAACCTCTTATTTTTCCCACAAAACTGGCATGTCCAAACTTTGGCGTCAAGTCGGCATGCTTTCCCGATATCCAATTCATATTGGATATCGGGGTCCAAAGAAAAATAAATTTGTACTTCTTTCTCTATTACAAAGTTCTATATTCTCCATACAAAGATGGGACACTCTAATATGGCTTAAAAAAAGTAAAAAAAAAACTTTTTAGCTTTTTTATCCCCTATTTATTCATCTATCGGTGATATATTTAACGTAACCGATTTTTCCCGTTTTTACCCTTTTTGAATGTATGGGGAAAGAAAGGGTAACAAACGGTGGGACATTTTTTCATTGGTGCCAAAGATTTTTTGCCTTTTTATTTTCTGTTTATCCATCTATCAGAGATATAACGTAACCGATTTGTGGGGTAAGAAAGGGTAAACAACAGTGGGAAATTTTATAGATTTATATTTTATAAATTTTAAAAAAATGATTGTGTCATTTAGTGAGAAACATTAACCCTGAAAGTTTAAGCCAAATCGAACAACACGAGGCGCCCAGGCCCTTAAGTTGAAAAATGCATTTACAAGGGAAAAATAGTGTCTTTTTGGAGTTTTGCCATATAAAAGCTATTTTAGCTAACTTTTATAAGAAAAAGTGCACTGATTTGTAATATAGACTTAACAAGCTTTCTTTTGAAGGAGATGTCTTATAAATTGCTCAAACCGTTTTAGAGTTATAGCGTTATTTCCACGAATTTCATGTCTTTGACGACTTACAAAGACAAATTTACCCCAAAAATAGTCTAGATTTAAATTTTTGTCTACTATTATATTTTTTTACTTATTATCGACCTGTAAGTAATGAAATATAAAATTTTGTTAAATTTCGCTAGTATCTTCCTATAATCCTGGATGACTCAAAATTAAGATTTTTTCCATTTATTTGCAAATGGCCTTGTTATGTTTTTAAACAATTTTGTTAAGCGAATTTTGGAAATTTGCAATTCCAAACCCAATGATTTATTACGAATGCACTAGGTATAAAACGCAAAATAAATTGGGTCGAAAGCTTATCCCGTCTTCCCTTAGCTGTGACTTAAAGTCAAAAGATTTCGGGAAACGTATTTTTTTCTTTAAGAAATTTTAGAAAAAATTTAATAATTTTATAGTTTTTTACATTTTTAGCAAAACTATATTTATTGTTTATGCGTAACACTGTGAAGAATCAGTGGATATAATTTTACCAGAATTGGAAATGTTTAACCCTTGCGTTACCGCTGTCAAAATCAATTTGTATGCAAATTTCTATTTTTTAGGAATACCTAAGGTATTGATGTGGTTCAAACAATATTTCTTTTGGTATACCAATAGGCTTAGAATCACTTTCTGAGTCGATTTAGCGATGCCAGTTAGGCTGGACGGCTGCCTGGCTGGACCCCCATGTAAACCATGTTAACCAAGTACAGGTCGCTATTCTAAAGGTAATTTGATGAAATTTGGCACAGATAATTTTTTTGATAGTGGGACCATGGGTATTAAAATTCGTCAAAATCGATCCATTATTTATGGTACCTCCCATAGGTCCCACTTCCCGGAATTGATATATTGGCCACAAATATCAATATTTTTTTATGAAATTTTAACAAATACTGCTTATGTAAACCAAAAGTACTGTACCAAATTTCGGTCCACATCGGTCCACATTTGACCATAGCTCCCATACAAACTCTTCTGTCACTAAACGAGACAAAAATCTCTAAAACGCTCATAAATCTGAAGATAATGAGAATTTTGGGTTTATTTTTTACATACGTAATTTTTGTAAAAACTATAATCAATTTTCCAAATTTCGAGACAATCGGTTCAAATATGACCCTAGCTCTCATATAAGTTAAAATGACGGAAACAGCTCAAAATATATTGGTTTTGGGAAAAAGTTTGTTTGATGGCAAATTTTAGCAAAAATTCGTCTTTATAGAGAAAACAGAACACCTTTGACCTCAGTGGTGAAGGGTATCGTATGGTCGGATTTGACTGACCATAGCACTTTCTTACTCGTTTTAGTATAACATTTCAAGTCCATATCGATTACCCTAAAGCCGCAGATTTGAAATAAAATATATAATCAACCAGTAGCCCCACAAACTGATATTTGATATAAAATTAAACAAAAAATTACCCTAAGTAGGTAAGAGGTTAAAAATTCCCCCCTCAAGACAATTTTGCAATGGCAAACTAACAAAGTTCATTACGAGTATTTTCATAATATTTCTGTTCTTTTTTTTTTTCTTAATAATTATTAAAACCGCATGATTAATATGAAAAGGAATGTAAAATAAAAAATAATTATATTCATTAGCTGATGGTATTAACAAGTTAAATAATCAGAAAATAACCAGAAAACCAAAAAATAAAAAAGTAAGATTTTTATCTTAGACTAAGTCAAAAACGAAAAGCTAGACTATATAGGAGGAACAACGAAGTCTAGGTGATGATGATTTGAAATGCGAAACTAGCAACCAAAATTAGCCAAGAGGATTTAAAGCTGGAAAAAAAGTTGAATAAATAAATATTGTCTCTGTCGCGTTTTTTTTATAAAGACTATCAATTTTTTTTGCGTCTTTGTCTTGACTAGAATAAATTTAAAAGGAAAGATCAAAAATAAGAAGAAAAAATTCTGATTGTTAAGTCGTTTTGTTTTGTCTTCAAAATAATGAAATCAGTAATAACTTTTATATGTTAATAATAAAATAAAATCCCGAGTCTCGGAATAATAATAATATTGTTTGTTTTGTGTTTTAAAAAAATATTCTGAAAAAATAAAGAACTTTCTGTTTTGTGCAAAAAAAATCTAAAATGAAATCGAATAAAAAACAAGAATGACAACAACTTTATCTCATAAAACACTTCCGATCGTTAGAATAGTTTCAGTGCTCCCCTATTAAGGTAATACTTATTGTCGTACGTACAACTTCAGAACTATTTACAACTTTTTCACTCTTTTATCGATTTTCAAAGAAATTCTGAATAGAAATACTTTTCTAAAGCAAAAATTTGGATATAAAAAATTTTTCTATAGAAAAATACTTCTATCGAAATTTTTTCTATAGAAAAATATTTCTATCGAAATTTTTTCTATAGAAAAATATTTCTATCGAAATTTTTTCTATAGAAAAATATTTCTATCGAAATTTTTTCTATAGAAAAATATTTCTATCGAAATTTTTTCTATAGAAAAATATTTCTATCGAAATTTTTTCTATAGAAAAATATTTCTATCGAAATTTTTTCTATAGAAAAATATTTCTATCGAAATTTTTTCTATAGAAAAATATTTCTATCGAAATTTTTTCTATAGAAAAATATTTCTATCGAAATTTTTTCTATAGAAAAATATTTCTATCGAAATTTTTTCTATAGAAAAATATTTCTATCGAAATTTTTTCTATAGAAAAATATTTCTATCGAAATTTTTTCTATAGAAAAATATTTCTATCGAAATTTTTTCTATAGAAAAATATTTCTTTGGAAAATTTTTCTATAGAAAAATATTTCTTTGGAAAATTTTTCTATAGAAAAATATTTCTTTGTAAAATATTTCTATAGAAAAATATTTCTTTGGAAAATATTTCTATAGAAAAATATTTCTTTGGAAAATATTTCTATAGAAAAATATTTCTTTGGAAAATATTTCTATAGAAAAATATTTCTATCGAAATTTTTTCTATAGAAAAATATTTCTATCGAAATTTTTTCTATAGAAAAATATTTCTATCGAAATTTTTTCTATAGAAAAATATTTCTATCGAAATTTTTTCTATAGAAAAATATTTCTATCGAAATTTTTTCTATAGAAAAATATTTCTATCGAAATTTTTTCTATAGAAAAATATTTCTATCGAAATTTTTTCTATAGAAAAATATTTCTATCGAAATTTTTTCTATAGAAAAATATTTCTATCGAAATTTTTTCTATAGAAAAATATTTCTATCGAAATTTTTTCTATAGAAAAATATTTCTATCGAAATTTTTTCTATAGAAAAATATTTCTATCGAAATTTTTTCTATAGAAAAATATTTCTATCGAAATTTTTTCTATAGAAAAATATTTCTATCGAAATGTTTTCTATAGAAAAATATTTCTATCGAAATTTTTTCTATAGAAAAATATTTCTATCGAAATTTTTTCTATAGAAAAATATTTCTATCGAAATTTTTTCTATAGAAAAATATTTCTATCGAAATTTTTTCTATAGAAAAATATTTCTATCGAAATTTTTTCTATAGAAAAATATTTCTATCGAAATTTTTTCTATAGAAAAATATTTCTATCGAAATTTTTTCTATAGAAAAATATTTCTATCGAAATTTTTTCTATAGAAAAATATTTCTATCGAAATTTTTTCAATAGAAAAATATTTCTTTGGAAAATTTTTCTATAGAAAAATATTTCTTTGGAAAATTTTTCTATAGAAAAATATTTCTTTGGAAAATATTTCTATAGAAAAATATTTCTTTGGAAAATATTTCTATAGAAAAATATTTCTTTGGAAATTTTTTCTATAGAAAAATATTTCTTTGGAAATTTTTTCTATAGAAAAATATTTCTTTGGAAATTTTTTCTATAGAAAAATATTTCTATCGAAATTTTTTCTATAGAAAAATATTTCTATCGAAATTTTTTCTATAGAAAAATATTTCTATCGAAATTTTTTCTATAGAAAAATATTTCTATCGAAATTTTTTCTATAGAAAAATATTTCTATCGAAATTTTTTCTATAGAAAAATATTTCTATCGAAATTTTTTCTATAGAAAAATATTTCTATCGAAATTTTTTCTATAGAAAAATATTTCTATCGAAATTTTTTCTATAGAAAAATATATCTATCGAAATTTTTTCTATAGAAAAATATATCTATCGAAATTTTTTCTATAGAAAAATATATCTATCGAAATTTTTTCTATAGAAAAATATTTCTATCGAAATTTTTTCTATAGAAAAATATATCTATCGAAATTTTTTCTATAGAAAAATATATCTATCGAAATTTTTTCTATAGAAAAATATATCTATCGAAATTTTTTCTATAGAAAAATATTTCTATCGAAATTTTTTCTATAGAAAAATATTTCTATCGAAATTTTTTCTATAGAAAAATATTTCTATCGAAATTTTTTCTATAGAAAAATATTTCTATCGAAATTTTTTCTATAGCTAAATATTTCTATCGAAATTTTTTCTATAGCTAAATATTTCTATCGAAATTTTTTCTATAGAAAAATATTTCTATAGAATTTTTTTCTATAGAAAAATATTTCTTTCGAAATTTTTTCTATAGAAAAATATTTCTATCGAAATTTTTTCTATAGAAAAATATTTCTATCGAAATTTTTTCTATAGAAAAATATTTCTATCGAAATTTTTTCTATAGAAAAATATTTCTATCGAAATTTTTTCTATAGAAAAATATTTCTATCGAAATTTTTTCTATAGAAAAATATTTCTATCGAAATTTTTTCTATAGAAAAATATTTCTATCGAAATTTTTTCTATAGAAAAATATTTCTATCAAAATTTTTTCTATAGAAAAATATTTCTATCGAAATTTTTTCTATAGAAAAATATTTCTATCGAAATTTTTTCTATAGAAAAATATTTCTATCGAAATTTTTTCTATAGAAAAATATTTCTATCGAAATTTTTTCTATAGAAAAATATTTCTATCGAAATTTTTTCTATAGAAAAATATTTCTATCGAAATTTTTTCTATAGAAAAATATTTCTATCGGAATTTTTTTTTATAGAAAAATATTTCTATAGAAACTTTTTCTATAGAAAAATATTTCTATCGAAATTTTTTCTATAGAAAAATATTCCTATCGAAATTTTTTCTATAGAAAAATATTTCTTTCGAAATTTTTTCTATAGAAAAATATTTCTATCGAAATTTTTTCTATAGAAAAATATTTCTTTCGAAATTTTTTCTATATTTTTTCCAAAGAATTATTTTTCTATAGAAAAATTTTCCAAAAAAATATTTTTCTGTAGAAAAATTTTCCAAAGAAATAGTTTTCTATATAAATTTTCTAAATTTTCCAAAGAAATATTTTTCTATAGAAAAATTTTCCAAAGAAATATTTTTCTATAGAAAAGTTTTCCAAAGAAATATTTTTCTATAGAAAAATTTGCCAAAGAAATATTTTTCTATAGAAAAATTTGCCAAAGAAATATTTTTCTATAGAAAAGTTTTCCAAAGAAATATTTTTCTATAGAAAAATTTTCCAAAGAAATATTTTTCTATAGAAAAATTTTCCAAAGAAATAGTTTTCTATATAAATTTTCTAAATTTTCCAAAGAAATATTTTTCTATAGAAAAATTTTCCAAAGAAATATTTTTCTATAGAAAAATTTTCCAAAGAAATACTTTTCTATAAACAAAGTTTCTAAAGAAATATTTTTCTATAGAAAAATTTTCCAAAGAAATATTATTCTATAGAAATATTTTTCTATAGAAAAATTTTCTATAGAAATATCTTTCTATAGACTCAAACGAGTGTGTGGAAAACACCAAACCTATTCCTATGAACGGCAGTGTAAATGTAAATAACTTGTCTAGCAAAAGAGAACGTAGAAGAAAATCAACTAGAAAACTATTAAAGAGAAGGAGAAAAGAGCAATGCACTTGTTTTTTGTTGTTTTCATTTCATTTTAATAATTAATATTGTTTTTTTTTTTGTATATGTCCAATATTATTAGTTGTAGTTGCTTGGGATTTTTTTTATTCTATTTTTCATAATAAAGATTTTACACAAAACATGAAAATATAAAAATACAAATGTTCTTACGAAGGTGGTGCGTTAAGTTATAGCAAGAGATATGATGAATTGTTTAAGCTCGTTAAAAAAAAAAAACAATTAATTCTTGGTAGGTATAATTAAACTTCCAAAAATTCAATTTACAAAGAAAAATGGGCGGTTACAGCAAAGAAAAACAATTAAAATATTCATGGATTTTAAAAACATAAATTTTCCAACTAGAATTGAATTTTCAAGGTATCATTAAAATGTTTTTTGGTGGAAATTTTGTGTTCTGACTTATATCTGGCAATGGTAATTGTCTTAAAAATACTGGTATAATCTCATTCTAATTCGAATCTGAGGATATTGTTAAAAATTTAAACTTTGATGATTTCAGACTCTAGAGTTTGGTTAAGACTCTGCATTAGGTCAACCGTGCTCTAGAATCCAGAGCAAGGTTGGCCAAATGGAGAGCGTTTTAAAATGAAAATGCGGTCGTTGAGAGGTGTGGATATGCATTAGTCAACGTTGTTAGGAATATTGTCTAGTTTATTTAAAATATTGACTTAATCTGTTAACGAAGAAGACTATGCTTCGATATTGCTTAATCTGAGTACTTAATTGAAGACTATTTGTTGATCGTCTAATTCAAGATTGTAAGAACTCTTTTCTAAGATAATGATTAAAAAGTTACGCCCACTTATTTCTCTGATTTATATCCAACCGTGTATAACTCTAGAAGCACATTTTCGGAAGCATTTGGACTTCCAGAATTATTCACATTAAAAAATCATTCGAGCAGAGAAGTGTGATTGTAGAAGTCACATTGTTACAGATATTGTTTAGTTAATCCAAAATATTATCGTGGTCTATGCTTGAAAAGATCATGCTTCGATAGTACTTGATCTGATTGCCAAGTTGGGAAGGTATGTTCTGCCATTGATACAGCATAACATAACATTTCAGCATAACAAAAACTACCTTAGAAGAGGAACCTACCTAATCATTAGAGAATGCAAATCTTTATTGGAGCGAATTTTTCTTGAAGCATTGTGTTGGATCTCAGAAATGGGTAATGAGTGGAGAACATTCAATTTGTATTTTCCCATATTGTAACTGACAGGAATAACTTAAGCAGGAAGTAAAATAAGAAGTGACATAAGAAGATTTAGCTTCCTCTGCAGTCTATCGTACGATTCACTGGACTCTCGACTACCAAGTGATTAGAAGAATAGGGAACAACTTTTCTGTTATTGCCAAGCTTTAAGAGAGCTTCGTTTGCAACTTTTCAGTTCTTACGATCTTTCTGAGAAGACCTGTCAGTTAACCCCTCGACGTATCAATTAGCGCAACGAAGTTCGCTTCCAACTGTTCGCACACGACTTGCTATAAACAAACCAGTTTTGATGCTTAAGAACAGTCGCAAACGAGTCAGATTTGTGATAATCATGTTAGGCACAGAAATTGTACCACGACTCAGACTCGTCTAAATACGTCAAGGGGCTAAATAATGATTTAACCCTAGAACGTCATCCTTTCTTCAAAATGACGACGGAAGATTTTATTTTTGTTAATGATTAAGAAATATAAACAAATTAATTTCTTTAAATATACTTTAAAAAGAGTCTATTAATAGTTACATAAGTAATCTATTTTGGTATCCATTTTTGCTCAGTGTTTTATAGTCTCCTGAAGTCAAAATGACTAAGGAAGATGCGAGTAAAATAGGGATGACGTTCCAGGGTTAAAAGCGACACTATTCTTAACTCTATGGAAAACGGAAGATGATGAAAACATACTCCACTTTTCACAACGAAACTAAAATGGATCCAATTGACTTTGTTCAATTTTGTGAAAGCCCCACAAAAGCCTTAGCTTATTGTGGAAAATCTCGGCTTTTACGAAATTTACCAATAGGGGAAAATTAATATATCGGTATAGCTGAATTTTACTTTAACTCTTTTGATAAGATTTAATTTGTGAATCGTAAATCCAAAGAAGTTTTGAAAAACATCATAATCTTTAGTTTATAAGCGAATAAAACTGTAATTCGTTTATAATCTCTTTTATTTGAATCAAATCATATTTTTCGAGCCCTGACCCAATTAGTTGGAGCCATATAACATTTAAAACTAATCCATAGTTCATTGTTAGGAAATTGTATTAATAGAGTTATAATCTGTGAAAACAGATCGAAAGCTGCAAACTATATTGCAACTTAAAAATTTACAGAATCCAAAGCTACAAAAGACAAGCTTTGCATTGGTTTCCTTCCACCTCTGATACTTTCTCGAAATTTCTGTCACGGGCTATCTAAATAAATTCTGTAATCATTAAGTAGTAATGACACCCCACTGCAAATACTTTTAAACCAATCTCGCTATCGCTATTGGGTTCCTTAGAAATAGACGGCTCATCCTTCATTTAAGAAATGTACGAGCTTGCGGTCAGTCTCAGTCTTCCTTCAACCACAGACAATATAATATAAAGATATTGCACTCCATACATTTGATTTTCTGTCAATTAGAGTTAAAGAGGTATACTATTTTTTATGGGATTTTTCAAAACGACCATACAGCAAATCAATGTATTGAAATGTAACATTATATTATAGGATGTTTGCCGGCCGATTTTATTACAATTTTAGTGCAATTAACTTAATAGATAAACCAAATATCTTTGGTATGCAAGAAAATTAAATGTCGTTCCCATGAATCCGATCATATAGAACCTAAGTCCTTATATATGCGAGTGGTATGAAGGCATGACTGCCGTTAAAATATTGCAGTACACAAACTCTACAAAGACTTTTAGACCAGTGGGATCTTTTAGGTGAGACGGTATTATCTGACCTCAAACCAGCTTTTCGGAAGAGCACAGGTGTCAGGTAAGATACCAGTTTTTTAGTCTTACATATCCGAGTCATTCTGGAATAAAAGCTCGGCAGTATTTTATCTTGTCACCTATACTTTCTATCCTTGTCATCGACAACATAACGGGCGCGGATCTAAATAGTAGACGCAGTATCCAATGGACGCCCTTTAAACAACTCGAGGACTTGGAATGCGGCAAATCCTGGAAGTTTGGTATCTAAAAAAAGGTGGCTCCGGCGAGAATATTGAATCGTGTATTAACAAGGCAAAATCGGAATTCGGCATTCTCCTCGGCAAATATTAACCACAACTAAGTTACGAATATACAACTCGAATATCAAGTCAATCTTGTATCTCGGCTGCGAATCTAAGAAACGCACAAATGCCATCGATAAGCGCTAAAGAACATTCGCAAACAAATGCTTCTACAGAGGTATGTCAAAGAAAATGGCGGTGGATAGGCCACACACTTCGAAGGCCAAATACCAACATTGCTCAACAAGCGCTTCGTTAGAATCCACAGGGAAGCGGCCGTCGTGTTAGTGCACTTGCTAGGACGAAGCAGAAGCCTTTCCCCATAGCTAAATACCATACGTCCATATTGGTTTAATTATTGTTTGGTACAAAAGGATCTGGTAGTCTAACTCCAGAGCAGATTGTGGGCCAGTTTAGTTTGGCGGATTTCAATTAAATCTGAGAGTTAACTTGCAGTCAATGTGAAGGGACCCTGTGAGACGGCGATCTAAATGTACTAACGTGTGCACACTCGGGAATGATCAAGTTGTTAATCATGATTGCAGGAGAGGTTTATCTTTTAATTTTCCATCTGTTCAGCCATATTTCAAGCTCATGAATATGGGATTGTAAAGGGTGTCCCAACTGAAATGCAATTTTTAAATTTTAAATGAAACACAGATATTTAAAAAAAAATCGTGAAACTTTATTATATCGTAAAGTAGACAGAATGAGGTTATGTATGGAACAAGATATCGTGTTCGTTAATTGATTATTGGAGAGACAACATAAAAATGCTGATTTTGCCGATAAAATCATCTACAGTGACGAGGCCCATTTCCATCTTGATGGCAGAATTGTCTCATTTGGGGTGAGGAAAAATCCTTGAGTGATTCACGAGAAGTAAATGCATCCTCAACCTGTCACTCTGTGAAGTGGTTTTTGTTCTAGAGGAATCATTGGACCTTTTTTTATAAAAATGAGGCAGGTCAAGCGCAAACAGTCAATGGTTTTCGATATCGTGAAACGATAACCAGTTTTTTCTTGCCTATAATTGACGAAATGAATGTGGAGGGCATGTGGTTTTAACAAGACGGCGCCACATGTTATACAGCCAGAGAAACAAATCAATATTTCGCGTTTTGGCGACCAGAATCGGCCGCCTAGATCGTGCAATTTAACACCTTTAGACTTTTTTCTTTGGGGTTTTTTGAAGTCGATGGTTGACGTGAATAAGCCGACGACGATTCAAGCCTTAAACTAGGAAATTGTACGCTGCATTAATGAAATAACGCAGCATTTATGCAAAAAGGCCATTAAAAATTTTACAAAAAATATCGCGTGTGTGCCAGCAAAGCCGCGGCGGTCATCTGCAAGATATCTTGTTCCTTACATAACCTCATTCTGTCTACTTTACGATATAATAAAGTTTCACGATTTTTTTTTTAATATCTGTGTTTTATTTAAAATTTAAAAATTGTTTTCTAGTTGGGACACCCTTTAATAGTGCAGAAGCAACTTGGGTCGAAGCAATTTTGATCGGAATTAATCCTAATAAATGCTGTATCATCTGCGAAAGTAGATGTACATTAGGGTTTGCAGTTCGGTTTTAACCGAAACCGAAACCTCGGTTTTTTATGCCTCAAAACCGAAACCGAAAACCGTAGAAAAAACCGCGGTTTTAGCTATTTATTTTTTATAATCTTTTGTTGGTATTATTCAGAAATAACATTAGCTTATCATAAATTTGCACGTAATTTGTCTATTAAATGAAGCAAAAGAATGAAACAAGCAAAAGGTGTTTACAATGGACGAATGGACAGGTGTAAGGGGAAGACGGTATATGAACGTAAATATTCAAGATTCTCATGGAAAATTTTATAACCTGGGCCGTATTTTAGGAACGTGTAGTTTCAAGCAAACGCAAGAAACCATTAGACAAAGGCTAATGGAGTTTAATATTTCACTTGATACAAGCATCGTAGCATGTACTATAGATGGAGCAGCAGCCAATATCAAATTTGTATCTGAAAATCAATTTTGAAGACGGCGACGATGAAACTTTGACTCATTTAAAACCGATTGCCCATATACATTTGAACCTAGAGGCTGTAAGGAAAACTGTTCGGTATTTCAAAAATTCGTCAGTTCGTTATAAAGAGTGCTCTAAATAAAATTTGTAGTTGGATTTTCTTAAATAAAAATCAAACCTTTTAATATAAAAACTCTACAAAATACGCAAATATAATGACATATTATACAAAATCATTTAGCATTAAAATGTTTACTTAGTACTCGGGTTTTGCAAAATTATCGACTTTTTTCGGAAACCCTCCCAATAAAGATTTAACAGTTGCTTCTGATACCTTTTTGGAGCATGTGTTCCACCTGCGCTTAAAATCGGACATGTTCTTGGAAATCTTTCCTGTGTTCTTCAATTCCTTTTTTACCAGAGCCCAATACCTTTCCACAGGCCGAAGTTCTGGACAGTTAGGTGGATTTGCCTCTCGTGGTACAAAAATGACATTATTCTTTGAGTACCACTCAAGTGCCTTTTTTCCATAATGGCATGATGCCAAATCGGGCCAAAAAAATGTAGTCACTCTGTGCTTTCTTAAAAAGGGTAACAACCGTTTTTGTAGGCACTCCTTTATATAAATTTCTGTGTTTATTGTGCCAGATGCCACAAATACTTTACTTCTTTTGCCACAACTGCAAATAGCTTGCCACACGAGAAACTTCTTAGGGAATTTTGTTTGTTTTTTTGTGCGAAACTCTTGCCGAACATTGCCCCGTTTATCAGCAACATAAAAATCTTGACCAGGAAGTTGAGAAAAGGCTGCCAGTACATATGTTTCATCATCCATCACACAACAGGTGTATTTTTTTATAAAATCAGACTTCAATTTTTTCGCTCGTTTTTTTGCTTCTAAGTTCTTTATAGCATTGCGATCTGGAACCTTTAGGACTTTGTATGTCTTCAGTCCAGCATAAGCTTTGACTCTCTGTGCAAAATTCGTAGAACATTTCACCGTATGAGCTGCTTTTCTTAAATAAGTGTTAGGCGCTCTTCGAAAGAGTCGCTCGACTTCTGTTGCATTACCAATATCTGTAGGACCTTTTTTCCTCCCTGATCCAGGTTTTCTTTCAATGCTCAGGTTTTCCTTACCGTCTGATGGCATTAGAAACCGTTCGAGGGTCAACTTTCAAATTTTCAGCTATTTTTTAAAAGTCCATGACGGATTTTTTTGAAAAGTTTTAATTATATTTTCACGAACTTTTTTTTCGCAGTCCATTTTGATTGAAATAACTATTGAAAATTAATAATTTCTAAAATAATAGTATCTGACATATCTATAGAAACTAACTTGATCAAAAAATAAATTATTTCTTGCACTATGGATAAATTTTGTCTAAAATAGTAAATGCATATTTTTTTTAGAACACTCTTTAATATTTTACAAACAAGCGTTAAAAAGCATCATAATCGTGAATTAAGTTTACTCTTAGATTTCTGCTTCTAAAACAAATTATTCATGAGAGTTTAGAAATGCTGTTAACCTTAGATTTGCTTCATTCTATCGACTTTGAAATTGTAAATTCTTTAAAACCGTTGCTATTTGTAAAAATTACTATTGAAGCAATTTGTAGCTCGGATGCAAATATTATTCACGCTAAAGGTGCTCTGCAGTTTCTCCAAAAGAAACAAGACTTATTTAAGAAATGCCTCATATTTAAAAAACCTGAATTATTTTCCTCAATTTAGTATTAAATTATAATATGTTTTAATGAAGTTATCTAAATTTTCCTACAAATTTAAACTGAAATAGTTTTAATTAAAAAAACCGAAAACCGAACCGAAACCGGCCGGTTTTAGGTGTTTTAAAACCCAAACCGCGGTTTCTCATTTTCACGGTTTTTTGCAAACCCTAATGTATATGTTAGGGCGTTGATTGGCATATCTGCTGTAAAGATAATATAATAAAGAGTGTTCTAAAAAAAATATGCATTTACTATTTTAGACAAAATTTATCCATAGTGCAAGAAATAATTTATTTTTTGATCAAGTTAGTTTCCATAGATATGTCTACTACTATTATTTTAGAAATTACTAATTTTCATTAGTTATTTCAATCAAAATGGACTGCGAAAAAAAAGTTCGTGAAAATATAATTAAAACTTTTCAAAAAAATCCGTCATGGACTTTTAAAAAAATAGCTGAAAATTTGAAAGTTGACCCTCGAACGGTTTCTAATGCCATCAGACGGTATAAGGAAAACCTGAGCATTGAAAGAAAACCTGGATCAGGGAGGAAAAAAGGTCCTACAGATATTGGTAAGGCAAAAGAAGTCGAGCGACTCTTTCGAAGAGCGCCTAACACTTCTTTAAGAAAAGCAGCTCGTACGGTGAAATGTTCTATGAATTTTGCACATAGAGTCAAAGCTTATGCTGGACTGAAGACATACAAAGTCCAAAAGGTTCCAGATCGCAATGCTATAAAGAACTTAGAAGCAAAAAAACGAGCGAAAAAATTGAAGTCTGATTTTATAAAAAAAATACATCTGTTGTGTGATGGATGATGAAACATACGTACTGGCAGACTTTTCTCAACTTCCTGGTAAAGATTTTTATGTTGCTGATAAACGGGGCAATGTTCGGCAAGAGTTTCGCACAAAAAAACAAACAAAATTCCCTAAGAAGTTTCTCGTGTGGCAAGCTATTTGCAGTTGTTGCAAAAGAAGTAAAGTATTTGTGGCATCTGGCAAAATAAACACAAAAATTTATATAAAGGAGTGCCTACAAAAACGGTTGTTACCCCTTTTAAGAGAGCACAGAGTGACTACATTTTTTTGGCCCGATTTGGCATCATGCCATTATGGAAAAAAGGCACTTGAGTGGTACTCAAAGAATAATGTCATTTTTGTACCACGAGAGGCAAATCCACCTAACTGTCCAGAACTTCGGCCTGTGGAAAGGTATTGGGCTCTGGTAAAAAAGGAATTGAAGAACACAGGAAAGATTTCCAAGAACATGTCCGATTTTAAGCGCAGGTGGAACACATGCTCCAAAAAGGTATCAGAAGCAACTGTAAAATCTTTAATGGGAGGGTTTCCGAAAAGAGTTGATAATTTTGCAAAGCCCGAGTACTAAGTAAACATTTTAATGCTAAATGATTTTGTATAATATGTCATTATAATGGGTGTTTTTTTAGAGGTATAGAACTTCGAATTGAAATAAAACACAAGAAAATCGTTTTAATGTCCATCAATTTGGCTT
Organism: Stomorhina lunata; assembly: GCA_933228675.1. Taxonomy (NCBI): domain Eukaryota; kingdom Metazoa; phylum Arthropoda; class Insecta; order Diptera; family Rhiniidae; genus Stomorhina; species Stomorhina lunata. The sequence goes on along the minus strand of OW121741.1, from coordinate 34,131,641 downwards.
TATTGGAAGGATAATTTTATGCCATTAATGTTTAAATATGATTTCGGGCATGTGGCCGCCGCGGATGGCTCGAATAAAGCCAATTCTACAGGTCTAATTTTCAACTACTTTTTCGAGCATATGGGGCCGTATGTTGGCAATAACGCCATGAATGTTGGCTTCCAAGTCCCCTAACGTTTCTGGTTTGTTGGCGTAGACGAGCGACTTCACATATCCCCAAAGAAAATAATCCAGTGGTGTCAAATCGCACGATCTTGGTGGCCAATTGACAGGTCCATTCCGCGAAATTATGCGCTCATCGAATGTTTCCTTCAATAAATCAATTGTGACGTGCGCTGTGTGGCATGTAGCGCCGTCTTGTTGGAACCACAACTCATCCACATTCATGCCATCCAATTGGGGAACAAAATAGTCGGTTATCATGGCTCTATACCGGTCTCCATTTATGGTAACTGACTCTCCAGCATTATTTCGGAAGAAGTATGGCCCAATGACTCCACCAGCCCATAGAGCACACCAAACAGTCAGTTTTTGTGGATGTAATGGCGTCTCAAGGGTCTCATGTGGATTCCCTTCACTCCAAATGCTGCAATTTTGCTTGTTGACGTAGCCATTCAACCAAAAATGAGCCTCATCACTGAACAAAATTTTGCGATGAAAATCAGCATCGAGATCAATCTCATTTTCGGCCCATACACCAAAATCACGACGCATTGCATGGTCTCGCGGCTTTAATTCTTGCACAAGCTGGATCTTGTAAGGTCGCAAGCCAAGATCTTTGCGCAAAATCTTCCATAAAGTTGATGGACAAAGCTCCAATTGCTGTGCACGGTGGCGAATCGATTCATTCGGGTCCTCTTCAACAATTTGCTCTACAGCGGCAATTGTTTCTTCGGTGCGCACTGTTTGACGTCGCTGCGGATGCGTATTATCACATAGAGTAAACGTAGTGCGAAAACGATCCATGATTAACCGAATTAATTGCTCTGATGGACGATTATGTCGACCATAAAATGGACGGAGCTTGCGATAAACTTCGCGAACTGAACCATTATTTTCGAAATAAATTTGCACGATTTGCAAGCGTTGTTCTTTTGTCAACCTGTTCATGATGAAATGGCAAACCAAACTAAATATTAATCACTTGACAGCTCTCAAAATGGCCGCCAGTTAAAAAAGTGATGCCAACTTAAAGTTCTATACCTCAATAAAAAACACCCGATATTTGCGTATTTTGTAGAGTTTTTATATTAAAAGGTTTGATTTTTATTTAAGAAAATCCAACTACAAATTTTATTTAGAGCACTCTTTACCCTGTGTAACACCAGCAGCAATTTTCCTAGGGGAAGAATATTCATCATTTGATCGAACTCGGAAGGTTCTATTGGACAAATAACCTTTTAAGAGTTTGTGTGCGTTAGCTGGGAGAAAGAAGAATCATATCAAAATGACTTTGACAACATTATAAACCAAAACAACTGCTAGTAACTTAACGAACTGCCCTCGTAACAACACTTAATATATAAACATAAAACTTGAACTTAATACTAAATATTTTTTTAGTCTTTTTTTTTCTTCTTTTCTTTACTACAAATTGTACAATTGTAGTTTCTTTTTATTTACGTCAGAGTTGAAATGCACAACGTGCAGGACGTTTTTTCCTTTTTTTTTTTGTTTTGAGTTTTGTTTGTTCTTTATTTATATTAGATTTTTTACAATATCCTTGTTAAGAATAGTTGGTCGTTTGGTTGGATAGTTGATAATTCTTGTTGGTTGGTTGGTTTGTTTGGTTGGTCTGACGGCGCTGGTGCTAGTTGTCGGTTAAATGAAGTGATTTGTTTGTAAATCCTTGGGTATTAGCAGCAGAGTGCTGAAGGAGCAATAGTCCTGTTGAAAGGCTTTTAGCTGAAGAGTAAGTTTGTTTTTGGGTTTTTTTTTTGTAGATTTTTTTTAGATTTTTTTAAGGTTTTTTATTATTATGACTAGACCAGCTAGTTCTTGTTAAATGGTGTAAGAAATAGAAGTATATTTCTTTGTTTAAGAGGATTATTTTTAATAACACTTAACACTTTTTTGCACAAGATTTTGATTTTTTTTTAATTTTAGAATTTTTAAATTTTGTTTAAGAATTATTGGTTTAATTTTGATTTTTTTGAAATTTTAGATTTTTGATATTTTGTTTAAGAATTTTTGGATTAATTTTGATTTTTTCTAAATTTTGGAATTTTTAAATTTTGTTTAAGAATTTTTGGTTTAATATTGATTTTTTTGAAATTTTAGATTTTTTTTTAAATTTGTTGTATTTGATATCGAAAGCGAAATTTTGGTTTAATTTTGATTTTTTTTTTAAACTTTAAACTTTTTAAATTTTAAATTTGTATTTGATATCGCAAGCGGTAACCAGCCGCTTAAGTTGTTTTTAAACAATTTTCAAAATTTTCCACTTTTAAGAACTAAAGGCCACTCTTTTAAGAGAGGGGGTAGAGAAAGGCAGCGAACCGTTATTTTAGGCCTCCAAAATCGGTAAACAAAGCAAAATATTTTATTGCACTTATTAGGGGAATTTAAAAATTCACAAACAGCTGATAAGCTTTAATTAGGTAAACTTTTTGTTTTGGCAAAGACAACTTTATCAAGACGTAAAATACGTAGAATTATGCAAAATCATCAAGAAAATTTTTTTTTAAATTATTTTCAAACTTTTCAGAATTTACACTTAGATTTAAATTTTTTCAAAAATTTTTGAAATATTTATATCATCTTATTTTGTTAAAATTTGAAATTTTTCTTAATTCTTGATTTCATTTTTTTTTTTTAATTCGAAATTTTTTCTAATTCTTGGTTTCAATTTTTTCTTATTTAAATATATTTATTTGCACAAAATTAACAATAACAAATCACTTTTAATTTTTCAAAATTTCTTTTCTTCACTTTTGTTTTGTTATTAACTCAAAATATATTTTAGAAAAACCAGCGACCGTCCGTTACGTCGTCATCGTTTTAAGATTCACGAACTCAAACTAAATCCAAATGTTTGTATAAAATTAATACGATATTTTATTTGTTATTTTACGATATCTCGTAAATACCCATATTTTACTCGCAAGCGTTCTCTTTTCTTTAATACACATGCTCTCTTTGGACTAAAACTCTCTTAAGAAACTCTTACGGTTTGTTTGTAATACCCCCAAAATTATTTACACTCTATCCTACCTTAACACATAGAATGAAAAAACACGTGTACTAGTATTTATACCCTTCACCACCATAGGTGGAAAGGGTATTATAAGTTTGTGCTGATGTATGTAACGCATAGAAATATTTGTCTTAGACCCACCTGTTAGTATACCAATAGGCTTAGAATCACTTTCTGAGTCGATTTAGCGATGTCCGTCCGTCCGTCTGGCTGGCTGGACCCCCATGTAAACCTTGTAATCAAACTACAGGTCGCAATTCTGAAGATAACTTGACGAAATTTGGCACAGATCATTTTTTTGATAATGGGACCATGGCTATTGAAATTAGTCAAAATCGGTCCATTATTTATGGTACCTCCCATAGGTCCCACTTCCCGGAATTGACATATTGGCCACAAATATCAATATTTTTTCATGAAATTTTAATCAAATACTGCTTATGTAAACTAAAATCACTGTACCAAATTTCGTTGAAATCGGTCCACATTTGACCATAGCTCCCATACAAACTCTTCTTTAAAAACGCACTAAATGAGACAAAAAGATCACTAAAACGCTCGTAAATCTAAAGATATTGAATATTTTGAGTTTATTTTTTGCATACATAATTTTTGTAACAACTGTAATCAATTTGCCGAATTTCGAGATAATCGGTCCACATTTGACACTAGCTCTCATATAAGTCCAAATGACGGAAACATGTTAAATATATAAGTTTTAAGAAAATGTTTGTATGATGGCAAAATTTAGCAAATATTAGTCTTTATACAGAAAAAATAACACCTTTAACCTTAGTGGTGAAGGGTATCGTATGGTCGGGCTTGACCGACTATAGCGCTTTCTTACTTGTTTTTTGTTTGTTTTGTGTTTGCAACAACTACAACATCATTATTTTTTTGCAAAAACGGAAAAACATTAAAGAAAATTTTATTGTGAAATTTTCTCAAAATATCTCATTCTCTTGATTTTGGGAAAATCTACTAAAAACACATTATCGCACTATGGGGATTTTGTGGAATTGTGAAAACATTTGTTAAGAAAGTAATTGCAGGATGTAGCAAAACTTCTTATAAGAAAATTAATAACACGGTGTTACAAATTGGCAACTTTTGTTAAAACTTGGAATGCGACCTAGTAGGTTATTACCCTACCAAAATCAAGGTAGAAACACAATTGGGACGAATGACTAATTTCGTCCAGCACGACGAATTCGGATTTAAGAATTCGTCTTGTAAATTCGTCCATTGAACACATTTGGGACGAATAAACGTTGTTGACGCCATTTTTGTTGACTTTTTGTTTGCACAAATTACTTACACTTTAGGACATATCGCGCACTCACAACATTTGCAATTTTTTTTTTATTTTATTCTTTTATTATTACACAAGATTATTACGTTTAAATAATTTTATATGAAATAAATATTTTTTGTTTACATTTTATAAGGTGACCATATTTTATAAGAACACATATAATTTCCAATATTTTACAAGAAAAATAGAAATACAGCCACTCTAATCCAGTTTAGTCGTCGTTCGTCTGCGTATGAAATAGAAATAAACCTTTCGCACTGTTCGATACGCACGACGAATTTCGTCGTACGCATCAACTGTGAGCGCACTCATATAAGCCCATATGTTCTATTTCTAACGACGAATATTCATTTCGAAAAATTGGTCGTTCGTTCCAATTGTGTTTCATACTTCATTTTGAAAGATTTCGAAGTACGTGCAAAATTTTGAAATATTCGCAAAAAAACTGTTTTCGGTAAGGTCGTAGTACTTTAGTACCTCCAACTCTTACATTAAACAGTTTTGGAAAGTTAAGGGCTCAAGTTTTACAAGCTTATATTCTAAGAAATTAGTTAAGTTTTTATCAAAAGTTTCGCTATTTTTTTTAAGTTTTTCGTAATCTTTAAAATTCGAAAGCAATTATTTCAACTTTATCTATAACAAGTAAGAAAGTCGGTCAAGTCCGACCATACGATACCCTTCACCACTTTGGTAAAAGGTGTTTTTTTTTCTTGTGTAAAGACAAATATTTACTAAATTTTGTCATCATATAAACATTTTCTCAAAACTTGTATATTTAAGCTGTTTTTGTAATTTTGACTCATATGGGGACCAGGGTCAAATGTGGACCGATTATCTTGAAATTTAGCAAATTTATTACAGTTTATACAAAAATTACGTATGCGAAAAATAAACTTAAATGTCATTATCTTTAGATTTACGAGCGCTTTAGTGATTTTCGTCTCTTAGTGCGATATTTTCTCAAAACTTATATATTTAAGCTGTTTTTGTAATTTTGACTCATATGGGGACCAGGGTCAAATGTGGACCGATTATCTTGAAATTTAGCAAATTTATTACAGTTTATACAAAAATTACGTATGCGAAAAATAAACTTAAATGTCATTATCTTTAGATTTACGAGCGCTTTAGTGATTTTCGTCTCTTAGTGCGATATTTTCTCAAAACTTATATATTTAAGCTGTTTTTGTAATTTTGACTCATATGGGGACCAGGGTCAAATGTGGACCGATTATCTTGAAATTTAGTAAATTTATTACAGTTTATACAAAAATTACGTATGCGAAAAATAAACTTAAATGTCATTATCTTTAGATTTACGAGCGCTTTAGTGATTTTCGTCTCTTAGTGCGATATTTTCTCAAAACTTATATATTTAAGCTGTTTTTGTAATTTTGACTCATATGGGGACCAGGGTCAAATGTGGACCGATTATCTTGAAATTTAGCAAATTTATTACAGTTTATACAAAAATTACGTATGCGAAAAATAAACTTAAATCTCATTATCTTTAGATTTACGAGCGCTTTAGTGATTTTTGTCTCTTAGTGCGTTTTGACAGAGGAGTTTGCATGGGAGCTATGGTCAAATGTGGACCGATTTCGACGAAACTTATTTAATTGATTTAAGTTTAAGTTAAGCAGTATTTGTTTTTAATTTAATGAAAGATATTAATATTTGTAGCAAATATGTCAATTCCGGGAAGTAGGACCTATGGGAGGTACCACTTATAATGATCCGATTTTGACGAATTTCAATAGCCATGGTCATACTATCAAAAAAAATGATCTGTGCCAAATTTCATGAAATTATCTTTAGAATTACGACCTGTAGTTTGATTACATGGTTTACATGGGGATCCAGCCAGCCAACCGTCCAGCCAGAAGGACGGACGGACGGATGAACGGACTGACATCGCTAAATCGACTCAGAAAATGATTCTAAGGCTATTGGTATACTAAAAGGTGGGTCTAAGACAAATATTTCTATGCGTTACATACATCAGTACAAAACTTATAATACCCTTTCCACCTATGGAGGGTATAAAAAGCTACTAAAAAGTCAAAAAAGTGTACAAATTTTGTTTTCATTTTAGATATTCTTAACAAAAAAGAAAGACACTTTTGATTTACTCAGCTCAGCAATGGGTCGATATGTTGACGAACCTCCTTAAAATCGTTTTTTTTTTTTTTTGCGTATAACTCTTAAATTTGGACGCATTTCTGAAATTGTTTTGCAAGATTTGTCATGTACTCAATAAAGCCTACAACTCAAGCTATGTAGTTTCTCTAGCTTTTTTTAGTGTACAGAGGGTAATTAATGTAGTGAGCTGGCATGTGCTGCGAGTTCTTCCATAAAAACTATAAAAATAAGAGTTAGGACGTCGTTCTAGTAACCCACCTTTAGAAAAAAAAATTACTATGAAAAATATAAAATTAAAATAAAAACGAACGAACGACGTCCGAACAAAAGAGAGGAAAGTCTTACAAAGCTTGGCTACGAAATTGGCAAGACTACTTCAGAGCTGTCATTAAGACTCTAGAATCTTTCATGAAGGATTCAATGTCAGCATTAGATTAGAACTGTAAAATAGAGCTTTCATTCAGACTGTGGAATCTGTTATCAAAGTTTCAACGTTCATTGGAACTGTAGAATAGAAGACCCTGTAATCTTTCATCATGGTTTCAACGTCAGCAATAGATTGGAACTGTAAAATTGAAAATGTAGCAAGACTACTTTAGAGCTGTCATTAAGACTTCAGAATCATTCATCAAGGATTCAATGTCAGCGTTAGATTAGAACTGTAAAATAGAAGAGATAGCAAGACTAATTTGGAGCTTTTATTAAGACTCTGGAATTTGCCTTCAAGGTTTCAACGACAGCAATAGATTGGAACTGTAGAATAGAAGAGGTAGCAAGACTACATCAGAGGTGTCATTAAGACTCTGAAATCTTTAATCAAGAATTCAACGTCAGCAATACATTAGTGTAGATTTATCATGGTTTCAACGTCAGCAATAGATTGGAACTGTTGAATAGAAGAGGTAGCAAGACTACTTCAGAGCTGTCATTAAGACTCTGAAATCCCTCATCAAAGTTTCAACGTCCACCATAGATTGGAAATGTAGAATAGAAGACCCTGTAATCTTTCATCAAGGTTTCAACTTCAGTAAGGTTTCAACTCTGGAATCTTTCATCATGGTTTCAACGTAAGCAATAGATTGGAACTGTAGATTGGAAACTATGAATAGATTGGAACTATAGTATAGAAGTGGTAGCAAGACCACTTCAGAGCTGTCATTAAGACTCTGTAAACTTTCATCAAGGTTTCAATGTCAGCAATGATTGGAACTGTAAAATTGAAAATGTAGTAAGACTACTTTAGAGCTGTCATTAAGACTTCAGAATCATTCATCAAGGATTCAATGTCAGCGTTAGATTAGAACTGTAAAATAGAAGAGATAGCAAGACTAATTTGGAGCTTTTATTAAGACTCTGGAATTTGCCTTCAAGGTTTCAACGACAGCAATAGATTGGAACTGTAGAATAGAAGAGGTAGCAAGACTACATCAGAGGTGTCATTAAGACTCTGAAATCTTTAATCAAGAATTCAACGTCAGCAATATATTAGTGTAGATTTATCATGGTTTCAACGTCAGCAATAGATTGGAACTGTTGAATAGAAGAGGTAGCAAGACTACTTCAGAGCTGTCATTAAGACTCTGAAATCCCTCATCAAAGTTTCAACGTCCACCATAGATTGGAAATGTAGAATAGAAGACCCTGTAATCTTTCATCAAGGTTTCAACTTCAGTAAGGTTTCAACTCTGGAATCTTTCATCATGATTTCAACGTAAGCAATAGATTGGAACTGTAGATTGGAAACTATGAATAGATTGGAACTATAGTATAGAAGTGGTAGCAAGACCACTTCAGAGCTGTCGTTAAGACTCTGTAAACTTTCATCAAGGTTTCAATGTCAGCAATGATTGGAACTGTAAAATTGAAGATGTAGCAAGACTACTTTAGAGCTGTCATTAAGACTCCAGAATCTTTCATCAAGGATTCAATGTCAGCGTTAGATTAGAACTGTAAAATAGAAGAGATAGCAAGACTAATTTGGAGCTTTTATTAAGACTCTGGAATTTGCCTTCAAGGTTTCAACGACAGCAATAGATTGGAACTGTAGAATAGAAGAGGTTGCAAGACTACATCAGAGCTGTCATTAAGACTCTGAAATCTTTAATCAAGAATTCAACGTCAGCAATATATTAGTGTAGATTTATCATGGTTTTAACGTCAGCAATAGATTGGAACTGTTGAATAGAAGAGGTAGCAAGACTACTTCAGAGCTGTCATTAAGACTCTGAAATCCCTCATCAAAGTTTCAACGTCCACCATAGATTGGAAATGTAGAATAGAAGACCCTGTAATCTTTCATCAAGGTTTCAACTTCAGTAAGGTTTCAACTCTGGAATCTTTCATCATGGTTTCAACGTAAGCAATAGATTGGAACTGTAGATTGGAAACTATGAATAGATTGGAACTATAGTATAGAAGTGGTAGCAAGACCACTTCAGAGCTGTCGTTAAGACTCTGTAAACTTTCATCAAGGTTTCAATGTCAGCAATGATTGGAACTGTAAAATTGAAGATGTAGCAAGACTACTTTAGAGCTGTCATTAAGACTCCAGAATCTTTCATCAAGGATTCAATGTCAGCGTTAGATTATAACTGTAAAATATAAGAGATAGCAAGACTAATTTGGAGCTTTTATTAGGACTCTGGAATTTGCCTTCAAGGCTTCAACGACAGCAATAGATTGGAACTGTAGAATAGAAGAGGTAGCAAGACTACATCAGAGGTGTCATTAAGACTCTGAAATCTTTAATCAAGAATTCAACGTCAGCAATATATTAGTGTAGATTTATCATGGTTTCAACGTCAGCAATAGATTGGAACTGTTGAATAGAAGAGGTAGCAAGACTACTTCAGAGCTGCCATTAAGACTCTGAAATCCCTCATCAAAGTTTCAACGTCCACCATAGATTGGAAATGTAGAATAGAAGACCCTGTAATCTTTCATCAAGGTTTCAACTTCAGTAAGGTTTCAACTCTGGAATCTTTCATCATGGTTTCAACGTAAGCAATAGATTGGAACTGTAGATTGGAAACTATGAATAGATTGGAACTATAGTATAGAAGTGGTAGCAAGACCACTTCAGAGCTGTCGTTAAGACTCTGTAAACTTTCATCAAGGTTTCAATGTCAGCAATGATTGGAACTGTAAAATTGAAGATGTAGCAAGACTACTTTAGAGCTGTCATTAAGACTCCAGAATCTTTCATCAAGGATTCAATGTCAGCGTTAGATTAGAACTGTAAAATAGAAGAGATAGCAACCCTAATTTGGAGCTTTTATTAGGACTCTGGAATTTGCCTTCAAGGTTTCAACGACAGCAATAGATTGGAACTGTAGAATAGAAGAGGTTGCAAGACTACATCAGAGCTGTCATAAAGACTCTGAAATCTTTAATCAAGAATTCAACGTCAGCAATATATTAGTGTAGATTTCTCATGGTTTCAACGTCAGCAATAGATTGGAACTGTAGAATAGAAGAGGTAGCAAGACTACATCAGAGCTGTCATTAAGACTCTGAAATCTTTAATCAAGAATTCAACGTCAGCAATATATTAGTGTAGATTTATCATGGTTTCAACGTCAGCAATAGATTGGAACTGTTGAATAGAAGAGGTAGCAAGACTACTTCAGAGCTGTCATTAAGACTCTGAAATCCCTCATCAAAGTTTCAACGTCCACCATAGATTGGAAATGTAGAATAGAAGACCCTGTAATCTTTCATCAAGGTTTCAACTTCAGTAAGGTTTCAACTCTGGAATCTTTCATCATGGTTTCAACGTCAGCAATAGATTGGAACTGTAGATTGGAAACTATGAATAGATTGGAACAATAGTATAGAAGTGGTAGCAAGACCACTTCAGAGCTGTCGTTAAGACTCTGTAAACTTTCATCAAGGTTTCAATGTCAGCAATGATTGGAACTGTAAAATTGAAAATGTAGCAAGACTACTTTAGAGCTGTCATTAAGACTTCAGAATCATTCATCAAGGATTCAATGTCAGCGTTAGATTAGAACTGTAAAATAGAAGAGATAGCAAGACTAATTTGGAGCTTTTATTAGGATTCTGGAATTTGCCTTCAAGGCTTCAACGACAGCACTAAGGGGATAAGCCCTACTCAAGGATTATATTGTGATGAATTCCAGATTTGGTCTGATTTGGTCTATATATATATAATTCCCCGATAACATTCCAATTGGAACAAGGGGTACTTCTCTCAGACAATGAGCGGCATCCGATTCTATTTTTAGACTCATTGAAAGGGACCTACGTTTTAACGCCGACTCCGAACGGCAAATGCATTAGTTAGAGAAATTTTAATTTTTTACATTTTTATAAGGTGAACGCCGCTTTTTTGAAAATGTATTTTTTCAAGTAGGTCTGAGTAGGGATTGAACTTTGGACCTCTGGTATGCTAGGCAGATGACTAACCTGTTATAACAGGTCTGATATAGCTGTTATAAATAGTAAGGAGATCAGTTGGAGTAAAGAATATCTTACATCGTTTTTGACATCGCACTGGCTTCTCATGTCCAGAACATTAAGAATTTAAAAACGAGTAAGAAAAGCTATAGTCGGTCAAGCCCGACTACATGATACCCTTCACTGCTAAGGTCATATATGAACCAAAATTTAACAAGATTTACTTAAGTCTTAGAGACATACATATACTATGTGCTATTTTTTTTAATTTCGAGATTTAAGAAGATTAAAGTTATTTGCGGCTAAGGGTCTGATATGGGAGCGAGGTTAAGGATTGTTACCAAATTTCGGTTATTGTCTTATATTTACAAAATTAATAAATATTCATCTGTGTAAAGTTTTTGTAATAAAATTCATTTATCTTTAGATTTTTAAGTGTTTTTTGTGCTTTTATGGGTATTTAAACGACTTTCGAGAATGTTTCATGTATGGGAGGTATGGTCAAATAAGGGCCGATTAAGGTTACCATAAGCAATATTTATGCTAAATATGATTAATATACAACGACATTTGTAGCTGTAAACGTTACAAAAAGTATAGGAATCATACTTGGACCAAAATATGTGTCAGTGCCAAATTTCACCAAATTATCTTTGAAGTTACGACCTGTACATTGATAACGAGCTTACATGGATATCCAACCAGCCGGACGGACATCGTTAAAACAATTTAGGGAGTTATTCTGAGTCGATCGGTACGTAGACTAAAAGGTGGATCACATCACCACAAAGCCTTCCTTCCTATGGTGGTGAAGGGATAAACATCATCCTAATATGATTTTTCCGATATTTCAGCTAAAAATGCTAACTTAAAAATTTCTAGACATTTGAATCAGAATAATTGATAGAAAACTTAAAGAAAATTATGAAGCCACTACCGCGCATCTCTTAAAAATTTTCCTTATCTTTAAACGTACAAGTATTTTAAATTTTAATTAAACTTGTAAATTATTTTGCTATTGATTTTTCTTTCAAATGAGTCTTCCTTCCGGAAAACATTCTACTCGTATACCAACATAATTGTTCTTCTTGTTCAATATTAAAATTAATGACTCAATTAAACTCATAACCTAGAATAATTTAACCACATTTATATGTAAATTTTCCACCGACAAATACCATTGTGCAGTCAAAGAATAACATCCTGAGTTTGAAAAGTGAAAAAGAACCCTAAAAATTTACTTTCATTTTTAACTGAAAACTTTTAGTATCTCTTCTATTTTCTACTAGAAGAAAACAAAAACACTTTATCATCATACCAATGATAGATGTAGCAAGCGCTGATGTCTTCGTCATTGGTAGAGAATCTAATGCTAAACATCTTTCCCTAACATCTTTCTAGAGCATCTTTCCGCAGCATCTATTCTCATTATCCACACAACATAAAACAACATTTTTATTTTGGAAAATTCCTTTAAAAATATGTAATTTATTTTACTTTTTATAGAAAAGTTTTTGTTTTGTTATTTGTTTTGTTGATACAATATTTCAGTTGCCGTTAAGAAGAAGTAGACATCATAAATCAATGCGTTAAACGAACCCACAAAAAGATGGAAACAAACATTCACGGTTGTAAGATGAAGCATCGAATGATGACGTGAAACAAAGAAAATATTAGAAGAAAAGAAAAAGAACAACGAACTATAAATGTCAAGAATACGTTTTTCAAGTGCAACAAACGCTAAACATATTACAAGTTCATATTGATTCTATTGAAGTGCGATTCGTTCAACTTACGAGTACTCCTCGACATAAAACGTATACGTTATGTTGCGTTAAGGTAATAAGGTTCGATAGAAAAAGAAGTTTTTTAAACTTAGTCAATCGAACCTGTATGAAGCACTGATTTGAATGGGAACAAAGTGTGTAGATTTCAAGTTTCCATGGCTATGGTGTGGGTGAGGGCTTTTTCATTCTACAGGCTGAAATTTCAGTCATTTATGGGGCGGGCAAATGGCTAAGGTACCACCGAATATACAACAGAGATATTCTTTTTTGTACGTACAGTCTTGCTGCCATTCTCTCTATCTTCGGTCTTTACGACATCCGTTCTTACTCGGAAATGGCGGACATCCCTACATAAGATGGCTTGACATTCCAATATTAAACTGTTTTAGGTACGTGGCCACAACATGGTACCTATTGCGGATAATCTAGCAAAACTTGGTGCTATTCTCAGTCAGGAGGATATTGACCAGAACATAGGTATTCCGTTATAAGCCTGTAAATTGCTCATTAAGCAGATTCTTTTTAGCTCCGCGCAGATCAACTGCTCCACAGAAAAAACCTGCTCAGTCTCAAGACTGACTTCGACAACTTACGACAGTAAAATTTTTGCAGTCTTGGTCTCACGACCGCGCCATAAACTACGAGCTTTAATATCAATCCTCACATGGCATTGAATAATAGGATTCAAAGCAATGACTACACTGTAGAAGTTGTCTTAACGTTGAGGATGAAGAAACTGTCACTCATCTCCACCGTCAGCCCTTGCTGATCTTAGGACTCATCATCTGGGCTACCCGTTTCTAAACGATCTCGAATTTCAACATTCGTAAGATAGGATCATTCGTTGTTGCATGTGGTTGGCTCTAACAGACCCTATACATTTTTTGGTAGTAAGGAATATTTTATTTTATCTCTACTCTGCAGGTAACACAAAGATACCACTTTCTAGGATCTAAGTAATGCGGACTCTGTTGTCAGGCACTTAAGCTAAGTTTTCTAGGAACCGAAACTGAGTTTCAACAGCTTCGTCCCAAGACTGACAATTCAGCAATCAACGTATGTAAACTAGATTTAAAGGTGATGACTTTTGGGACCATTAACAATGTTGGCGATTCATAATAAAGTTCTAGCATTGAGCTTCTCAGAATTGGAAGAAAAAGCTTCAGCCAAACCCAGATAACCCAGGATATTGACCAATACATATGTATACCACTATCAGCCTGTAAATTGCTCGATCAACAGTTTCTAGTTAGGTCCGCGCAGAACAACAGGTCCACAGAAACAACCTGCTCAGACTCAAGACTGACTTCGCCAACTTACGACAGTAAAAGTTCTGCAGTCTTGGTCTCACGACCGCGCCACAAGCTACGAGCTTTAATATTAATCCTCACAGGGAGCTGAATAAAAGGATTCAAAGCAATGACTTCATTGTAGAAGTTGTCATAACGTTGAGGATAAAGAAACTGTCACTCATATCCACTGTCAGCCCTTGTTGATTTTAGGACTCATCATCTGGGCTACCCGTTTCTAAACGATATCGAATTTCAACATTCGTAATTTGTTGCATTCGTTTATTGTTGCATCTGGTTGGCTTTAACAAACCCTATACATATTTGGGAAGTAAGGAATATTTTCTTATTTCTCCTCTGCAGGTAACACAAAGGGACCACTTTCTAGGATCCAAGTAACGCGAACTCTGTTGTCAGGCACCTGCTTAACCTAAGCTAAGTTTCCACGACTTTCGGATCTAGGAACCGAAACTAAGTTTCAACAGCTGAACACCTAGCAATCAATGTCCGTATACTAGACTTAAAAGTGATGGCTTTTGGGACCATTTACAAATTTAGCAATTCATAATAAAGTTTTAGCATTGAGCTTCTCAAAATTGGAAGAAAAAACTTCAGCCAAACCCAGATAACCCAGACTTCCAAAAATACATGTGTATTAAGTTATACTATATACTGTTATAGAAATGAGAAAAGAGGAAATGAAAACGATAATTCTGAACTTAATTCGGGCAATGTACGTGGATTTTAAATGTCAAATCCTATACAAGAGTAAATTGTCAAATCCGTTCGAAGTCACTACTGGAGTAAGGCAAGAATGTATCTTGTCACTTACGGTTTTTACCCTAGTCGCGGAATAGACGCGGTATCCAATGGACACCCTTTAAACAACTCGAGGTCTTGATGACGTATGTCTTCTAAGCCAAAGCTCAGGTCACCTTCAAGTTGAATCTCAGGCAGGTGGGCCGGAAATCAATATTTTCAAGACAAAGATTTTATCTGGAGGCTATGGCGCAAACCTGTCAACACACATCAATGTGGATAAAATAGTTATTGGATGTGTAGGTACCTTTAATTACCTTGGAAGTTTGGTATCTACAAAAGATGGCGCCGAAGAGGATTTTAAAGGCAAAATCTGCATTCGACATACTCCGAGCTATTCGGAAATACAACTCGAATGTCAAGTTAATCCTGTATTAGGACTGCAAAACTTGGAAACGCACAAATTTCATCGATAAGCGCCTGCAAACCATTACAAACAAATGCTTACGACAAATCCTTAATATATCGCATAAGAAATAAAAATCTAGTAAAGGCGACAAACCAAATCCCTGCTTCTTTAGAGGTATGTCAACGGAAATGGCTGTGGATAGGCCACACACTTCGAAGGCCAAGTATCAACATTGCTCGACAAGCGCTTCTTTGGAATTCACAAGGAAGTGCCCGTTGTGTTGGTGCACCTGCTAGAACCGGCAAGTGTAAATTCGCTGTGAGCTGGAGAGGAGAATTGAATCAATCGAAGCGCGTAGATGCGTATCAATGATGCTCTCCAAAGTTTTAAAAAGGAAGAAACAAAGACTTATAGGTCTGAAGACCTTCGGTTTCGCATGTTTAGCTTTGCCTGCTTTAGGGAATAAAGACAACGTTACATCTGGTCCATGCATCTGGTATATGAGATAGCCTGAGACAACCTTCATATATCAGAATTAGCCAGGGAAATAAGAAATCGGCATTTTGTTGCAGATCTTCTAGAATAATAGCATCAGGACCCGAAGCTTTATGTGGGTCGAAACTCTCAAGAGTCAATTTAATTAATTCAATGTTTAGAGGGATCGGAGTGGAGTAGAATACGGTGTGATTATTGGCTGTGTATGCATTTAGAGGAAAGTGGGTTTTTCAAAGGACCTCAAGATTTTCAGATCCGTTCAATGGTCACTATCCTTTTGAATGTAGAGAGCTACAGAGAGCGACGTTGTCAGGATTTTGCGAAGTCTACTAGAATCGGATGAAACTTCGATGTCGCTGCATAAGTTCCTCCAAAACAGTATTTTCGCATTTTTAAATCTGTTAACAGAGGCTTTGTAGAGAATCTAGTTACCGTTCCTTAAACGCTCGTTAAACAGTAGGCGGCATTCTTTCCTAAGTGTTGCAATGTCAGAGGACCACGAAGGGGGTTTCTTTCTACCTCTCCTGGTGGTAAATCTACAAGCCAGATTCATGGCTTGGTCTTAGGTGTCAGTTAGTAAGTTTACCGCCTGGTCGATGTCGTCTCGAGTATTAATACCCGGTAAAGGGGGAAGGAGACGGTCCAGAAAGGCCGCGTGTATATGCCGATTCGTCTTCCTCCTATTGCGATAAGGCGTGGCTTTCTCCCGTTGTGTTTCGATTTCAAATTCAATATAGCGACTATACGAAAATGAGCAGTCGTTGGAAACCTTCCAGTTCTAGATCAAGGATGAGTTCTTCAAGTGTAAATGACTCTTCTTCTACTGCCAACCAAGTTACACTTTATTTTTGGGTTTTCAAAAAACCTATGTTTGAGATGTTATTTGACTAGACTATTTAAGATATACCATTAGAGATTGGATGTCGCTAGCTAAAGTGTTCTGGGATTCACACCCTGAAACACGGAATTCAAGCTTGAAGAGTAAAGGCGAAGCTTTGTTTTAAGCAGACATCCATATTTTTTTAAAGTAAACTTGGAACTTGGTTGATTTCCATTTTGATCATTGTAGATCTAAAGAAGTGTAGTTTTCTTATTTGCAAAATTAGTTATTGACAGATTCGTTCGGTTTTCAGGTTTTATAGTTTTATCTTCGTGATGACTACAGACAGAGATAAAGTTTTTCAAGAATTTCCAGTAGTCTTTGAAAAATAATGTTTATGATTTCGGGAACGCTATATTTCCAGAAATTTGTAAAAGAAGTTTTCTTTGACAATTTTGCAAATAAAGTTTAGCTTACCTTAAGATCCTTATTAGAAAATTTTTCATTACTCTTAAAAGAAACAAAATAAAAAACCATTTCCAATAGCTTTCCTTTACAAATCCTCTAATTTCACTCCTTCCAAACAAAAGAAAACATATAACAAATTTTCATTTGAGGGTGTTTAAATTGTTATTGTTTATTTTAGCATAATTTCTTTTCAAAACAAAATCCCTTTTAAGCAAAAGTGCAAAATTATGTTAAAACACTTTTGGGGTAACATAATATAAATATTCTCTTGTCTATCATAAACAATAATAAATATTTCATACAACTCCTTAAAAGATAGTGAAAAATAATGATGTTAAAACTCTACAACATTGTATTAGACAAAGATATTTCTCAAATAGATTTTTCAATATTTCTTAGTTTTTATTGGCTACTCCTCCAACACACTCGTCTTTAAACAGCTCATAAATTTTAATAGTTTTGTTATGCAAATACATAAATTTAATATGTCTGTGTACTCGTATGCTTCAAGGGGATTTATGGTGATGGTAAAATTTGCATAGAAGACATTTCAAGGATGTCTTAAAGATGAAATTGGCAAATATTTGTTAAGTATGAATAGGGATATCCAAGCAGAAAATGTGAAAATGTTTCAAATAAACAAGCTATCATTCATTCATTCACTCACTCTCTCACTCAAGATTAAAAGATTTATGAGTTTTGAATGTCAAAATGGTTATTAGTTTTCAAATATTTTGGTAAGGTGATTAGGGAATGATATTTTCAAAGTAACTCTAATGTAAATTGTGTACATAATCCATATTTTGGGTTAATTAATGTAAGTAAAAGACAAAAATATAATAATTAAGCATTCATTAAAAGGAATTTGTTCTCTAAGTTCACCCTTTCAACTTTTGTATCAAAACTCAGGGGATAACCCCTACTTATTTATTGCATTATGATGGAATTTAAAGAATAAGGTTGTGAAAAAGGAGAATAGAGAGTAGTATTTGGGGACATTAAAGAGTGTTCTAAAAAAAATATGCATTTACTATTTTAGACAAAATTTATCCGTAGTGCAAGAAATAATTTATTTTTTGATCAAGTTAGTTTCTATAGATATGTCAGATACTATTATTTTAGAAATTATTAATTTTCAATAGTTATTTCAATCAAAATGGACTACGAAAAAAAGTTCGTGAAAATATAATTAAAACTTTTCAAAAAAATCCGCAATGGACTTTTAAAAAAATAGCTAAAAATTGAAAGTTGACCCTCGAACGGTTTCTAATGCCATCAGACGGTATAAGGAAAACCTGAGCATTGAAAGAAAACCTGGATCAGGAAGGAAAAAGGGTCCTCCGACTCTTTCGAAGAGCGCCTAACACTTCTTTAAGAAAAGCAGCTCGTACGGTGAAATGTTCTACGAATTTTGCACATAGAGTCAAAGCTTATGCTGGACTGAAGACATACAGAGTCCAAAAGGTTCCAGATCGCAATGCTATAAAGAACTTAGAAGCAAAAAAACGAGCGAAAAAATTGAAGTCTGATTTTATAAAAAAATACACCTGTTGTGTGATTGATGATGAAACATACGTACTGGCAGACTTTTCTCAACTTCCTGGTCAAGATTTTTATGTTGCTGATAAACGGGGCAATGTTCGGCAAGAGTTTCGCACAAAAAAACAAACAAAATTCCCTAAGAAGTTTCTCGTGTGGCAAGCTATTTGGCATCTGGCACAATAAACACAGAAATTTATATAAAGGAGTGCCTACAAAAACGGTTCTTACCCTTTTTAAGAGAGCACAGAGTGACTACATTTTTTTGGCCCGATTTGGCATCATGCCATTATGGAAAAAAGGCACTTGAGTGGTACTCAAAGAAAAATGTCATTTTTGTACCACGAGAGGCAAATCCACCTAACTGTCCAGAACTTCGGCCTGTGAAAAGGTATTGGGCTCTGGTAAAAAAGGAATTGAAGAACACAGGAAAGATTTCCAAGAACATGTCCGATTTTAAGCGCAGGTGGAACACATGCTCCAAAAAAGTATCAGAAGCAACTGTAAAATCTTTAATGGGAGGGTTTCCGAAAAAAGTCGATAATTTTGCAAAACCCGAGTACTAAGTAAACATTTTAATGCTAAATGATTTTGTATAATATGTCATTATATTTGCGTATTTTGTAGAGTTTTTATATTAAAAGGTTTGATCTTTATTTAAGAAAATCCAACTACAAATTTTATTTAGAGCACTCTTTATATTTAAATGTATTTACGTTATAGATGAGCGAAAAGAATTTTGGGAAAAGTCTATTTCACATACGGAAGGATCAACTGAAGCGCGTAGATGCGCATCAATGATGCGCTCCAAAGAAGGAAGGAGCAAAAACTTATAGGTCTAAAGTCCTTCGGTTTCGCAAGTTTAGCTTTGCCTGCCTTGGGAATTAAGACAACGTTGCACCTGGTCTAAGCTTCTGGTATATGAGACAGCCTGAGACAACCGTTATATATCGGAATTAGCCATTAAGAGATCGGCATTGTGTCCCAGATCTGCTGGAATAATACCATCAGGAGCCGCAGCTTTATACGGTTCGAAACTGTCAAGAGCCCACTGGACTCGAAGACGGTGTGATTATTGGCTATGTATGCATTTAGAGGCTTACAGCCTGGAAAGTCGGTTTCTAAAAGGATCTCAAGAGTTTCAGATTCGCTTATCGTCCAGTGGCCTTTTTGAATGTAGGAAGCTATAGAGGGCGACGTTGTTAGAATTTTGCGAAGTCTACTAGTATCGGATGAACCTTCGACGCCGTTGCAAAAGTTTCTCCAAGACTGTCTCTTCGCATTTCTAACTAGGTTTTTAAATCTGTTAACAGGGGCTTTGTAGGGGGTCCAGTTAGCTATTCTTTTGACGTCATTGGACAGTCGGCGACATTCTTTCCTGAGCATTGCAATGCCACATTTTGGGAAAAGTCTATTTCACATACGGAAGGAACGACTATCTCCGAACATTTATACCAATATCGCTCTAGGTACACCAGAACATCGTTCGGTTCTATAGTGAGAAGTAAAGCAAAACTCCGCCTAGTAGTATTTCCCTACTCAGAAATCAATTAAATTCAGATGACCCCAAATTGGTACTAATGCAGCCCTCCAAGATTAAATGAAGATTTAGATGTTTTTCAGGAGAAACATAGACCTAAAATCTTTTGGTTCCGTATGAGAAGGTTTGGGGAAAAAAATTCCATTGGTCTCCCTCCAAATAGAAGGGATATATTGTTGGTCTCGAGTAAAAAGGCCCTAACTTGCATATTTAAAACTTTACAGGAGAAGGTAAAAACATATTTAAAACTGTAATTGACAAATGTTTATGCTTTTTTAATAGCAGAACGAATTTGGTTTTCAAAACTTCTTTTATTTGTAAATATATATAAATTGAGATAGGCCTTTTTGTAGTCTCATTTTAGAGAACGAATGTAACTTAGTGCTTTTTTCTGTAGCAATTAAAACAAATTATATTAATTAAAGCTTTGCATTCTTTTTCTGTTCTCCTTGACTTCCAGCGGAGAATAGGGCCTTAAGCCTTCCTATAGAAAACTTTCGTTATCGAAAGTTTTCCTATAGAAAACTTTCGCCATCGAAAGCTTTCCTATAGAAAACTTTCGCTATCGAAAGCTTTCCTATAGAAAACTTTCGCTCTCTAAAGCTTTCCGATAGAAAACTTACGCCATCGAAAGCTTTCCTATAGAAAACTTTTTCTATCGAAAGCTTTCCTATAGAAAACTTTCGCTATCGAAAGCTTTCCTTTAGAAAACTTTCGTTATCGAAAGCTTTCCTATAGAAAACTTTCGCTATCGAAAGCTTTCCTATAGAAAACTTTCGCTATCGAAAGCTTTCCTATAGAAAACTTTCGCTATCGAAAGCTTTCCTATAGAAAACTTTCGCTATCGAAAGCTTTCCTATAGAAAACTTTCGCTATCGAAAGCTTTCCTATAGAAAACTTTCGCTATCGAAAGCTTTCCTATAGAAAACTTTCGCTATCGAAAGCTTTCCTATAGAAAACTTTCGCTATCGAAAGCTTTCCTATAGAAAACTTTCGCTATCGAAAGCTTTCCTATAGAAAACTTTCGCTATCGAAAGCTTTCCTATAGAAAACTTTCGCTATCGAAAGCTTTCCTATAGAAAACTTTCGCTATCAAAAGCTTTCCTATAGAAAACTTTCGCTATCGAAAGCTTTCCTATAGAAAACTTTCGCTATCGAAAGCTTTCCTATAGAAAACTTTCGCTATCGAAAGCTTTCCTAAAGAAAACTTTCGCTATCGAAAGCTTTCCTATAGAAAACTTTCGCTATCGAAAGCTTTCCTATAGAAAACTTTCGCTATCGAAAGCTTTCCTATAGAAAACTTTCGCTATCGAAAGCTTTCCTATAGAAAACTTTCGCTATCGAAAGCTTTCCTATAGAAAACTTTCGCTATCGAAAGCTTTCCTATAGAAAACTTTCGCTATCGAAAGCTTTCCTATAGAAAACTTTCGCTATCGAAAGCTTTCCTATAGAAAAAATTCGCTATCGAAAGCTTTTCTATAGTAAACTTTCGCTATCGAAAGCTTTCCTATAGAAAACTTTCACTATCAAAAACTTTTCTATAGAAAATCTTTAGATACAAAAGTTTCTTTCTATAGAAATGCTTTCGATATTAAAAGTTTGAGATCAAATGTTTTATATATGAAATCTTTCAATATTAATAGCCTGTTCCACGATTTCGAAAGAAAATCTACTCGAAAGAAAGTGAGTAACTCAAATTTGAAATAATGTAGTTCCACTACTTCGAAGTCTTTCGTTCGTTTCTATTCGAAAGCAAAATATCAAGTGACTCATTTTGACATTTGCTTTCGCATTGCCGGTATAACTTGTTCGAAATAGTGGAACACAAATTTGTATGAAAATACTTTAGTTTTCTTTCGACTTATCTTTCGC
This sequence comes from Stomorhina lunata, assembly GCA_933228675.1. Classification (NCBI taxonomy): domain Eukaryota; kingdom Metazoa; phylum Arthropoda; class Insecta; order Diptera; family Rhiniidae; genus Stomorhina; species Stomorhina lunata. Next base: position 34,109,591 of record OW121741.1, on the reverse strand, counting down.
ATAAAATAAAGTTAATGAAACTAAAAAGAAATTTCTTTCGTATAGGATAAGAAAGAAAGCATTCTTTCGAAATCGTGGAACAGGCTATAAAAGTTTTGTGTAGGAAATCAAAAGATTTCTATTGAAAATCTTTCGATATCGAAAGTTTTTTTTATAGGAAGCCTTTCGACATCAAAAGTTTTATATTGAAAATTTTAAGACATTTTCAGTTTTACATTGGAAAGCTTTCCATATGGAATGTTTTTAGCTTTGAATATTAAAATCAGGAAATCTGTGGATATAAAAAGTTTTCTATCCGAAATGTTTTGACGAGTTTTGAGTTTTATATAAGAAATTTTTGATATCGAAAGTTTTCTATAGGAAATTTTTCAATATCAAAAGTATAATCGAAAGCTTTATATATAACTTCTTTTTTTATTGGAATGCTTCGATATTTAGTGTTTTAAGTTAAAAGCTCTTTACATCAAAAGTTGCCTATAAGAAAGCTTTTGATATTCAAAGATTTCTACAAAAAAGTTTTATATAAGAAATCTTTTGACATCGAATGTTTTTTATAGGAAACCTTTCAACATCGAAAGTTTTATATAAAAATTTAGATAATGGCTGTTTTCTTTTTATCGGAAAGCTTTCGATGAGGAATGTTTTTAGTAGAAAGCTTTAGATATTAAAAGTTATCTATAGGACATATGGAAAAAAATACAAAAATTAAAAAATATATTTTTCGTCATGCCAGAATTCCTAAAAAGAATTAAAAAATTTCCAAAACTGGGAATTTTTAGTTTTTTCTTGCTGGGTTACTTTCAGGGCGACAAAGTACTTTTGTAAGGTAATTAAAAAAACACTTTGGTCCATTAAAATTAAGTGAAATTTCGTGACCTATATATTTGTTACAGAGTATGATTTTTCAAATCGGTTGGGAAATGACAATTATATATCGTTTTAAGTGATTTATGAGTCCGAGGTGCCCTACTTTGGGGGCAGATTGTGCCGCCCCAGTACAATCTAGGCTTTCCAACACTTCTGCTATATCCACATAAAATTTTTAAAATCCACCCAACGGTTTAAAAGATACATAATTATTTCCATTCAATTTTTAAACCATCCCAATGTTCAACATTAATAAAAATAATAGTGATTATTTTTCCTTAGACTATTAAACAATTTTAACCCTTTCTTTCCCGGGGTCAAAGGTCAGAATTTTGATTTCTTTCATTTTCTATAGGAAAATGACAGAATATTAGTAATTTCTTACTAAATTTTGTTCAAAATGCAAAAATAACATTAAGTCTTTTTACTAAAAAAATATATATTAACTCTTAAAGTTTAAAGTCTAAACAGACATGGGGACTAAAATGACCCTAAAATGAGCTTATGAAATGACTAAACATTTCAATACATTAAAGCACGAAATAAACCTTTATGCCCTAGTAGTCAGGCTGCCTGTTTTTCCGATAAAACGTCTTTCCAATTTCTTCAGGGGAAAAATAGGCTGATAGGTCTAAAATCTCTTAATTCTGTGTGACAACGTTTTGGGAATATAGATTCCATTGGTCTCCCGCCAAATAGAAAGGATATCTGTTAGTTCGATACAGCAGATGTATAGTTTACTGAACCGTAGGATCAGCGTTATCACCACCATTGCAGTTCCCTAGGTAATATCATATCCGGTACGATTGATTTGAGAGTCAAAAACTATGATTTTTTTATCTTATTTTTTTCTACCAAAGTTCTACTATTTAATGATTGAAGATGTCTAGATAATCATCAAATTAAAGCGTTTTAATTGGTCTATTAATAATTAACCATTAAGGAACTAAAAATAGTAAGAACTATTTGATCACATTGCGTGTGAGGGGAGATTGGGTTAATTAATAACATTTGAATAAACGCTCCTGTATAAATACTTCAAATATTTCAGGCTATTAATCATAATCATAAAGGTACAGGGCCAATACACGCGGCATGCGGCTGCGGGCGGTCGTAGTATTGCCAGTACATAAAATGTGCGCTTGTTTACAAAAATGTTCATATAAAGAAATATTTGAGTAGGATATAATTAAATCTGGCAGCACTGAAAAAATCGGCCGCGCGGAAAAGTAGAACAAAGTTCTACTTTTTTCCATTGCCGCTTGAAATTTGACAAATCAAAAAACAGCTGATTGCCGCCCGCAGCCGCGTGCCGCGTGCATTGGCCTTCTACCTTAAGAAAATGTAGGAAAATTAAGAAGGCAATCAAAGAATGAAATAAAAAAGTAATTACTTCCTCAAAAGCTTCCTCTAGTAATTTAAAAAATCTTATCAAGAAATCATAAATTTCTACTCATTGTCACTAAGTTCTCAGTAAGAAAAAAGGTTTATTCTCAAATTGAGGATGATTTGAAAATAAATCCTTTTTCAAAGGTCAAACGTTTGATGCTGATTTGAGAATAATAGCGTTCTCAACAAAAAGGGGACTTTATTCTCAAACTGAGAAATGCCTTTATTCTCAAATCATTATCAAACCTCATTCTCAAAGGTTTTTTTAATCTTGACTTTTTTAAGCAAGGTATTATGTTCAAATATGGATAAATTTTAAAAAATCCGAAGGAGATAACGAATTTCTTTGAAATGCAATTCCATTCCATTAAAATATCTTAAACATTAATTTTTTTTTTAAATATTTTTTTTAAGTTTGAAAAAACCTTAAAATATGGTTTGATATCAAATTTATATAACACCATTTTTCAAATTATTCTCAAATCATCCTAGGGTTTGATAATGATTTGAGAATAACCTTTATTCTCAATTTGAGAAACTATAATTTTTCAAACACTTATTCTCAAATGAACCCTCATTTGAGAATGAATGTAAATCTCAAACATCTTTTCAGGTTTGAGAAAAGTTTGAAAAAAACGTTTGATATCAAATGTAAAAGTCATCATATTTCAAACGTTTGACTTCCCAGTAAGAAAAAAGGTTTATTCTCAAATTAAGGATGATTTGAAAATAAATCTTTTTTCAAAGGTCAAACGTTTGATACTGATTTGATGCTGATTTGAGAATAATAGCGTTCTCAACAAAAAGGGGACTTTATTCTCAAATTGAGAAATGCCTTTATTCTCAAATCATTATCAAACCTCATTCTCAAAGGTTTTTTAAATGTGGTTATCATCTACATGTGAAACATAAATTAAATGACGTTTTATTTTTGATATTTTTGAGTTTGTTTATTTTGTTTTTGAAAAGGGTGCATCATATTTGAAATCTTTGGCTTAAAATATAATTTTTTTTGTTGTTAGGTAAAAAACAAATTTCAAGAAACAAAAAAAATTTACTTATGCATTTGAATATTATTGAATTTTTAATCTTGACTTTTTTAAGCAAGGTTTTATGTTCAAATATGGATAAATTTTAAAAAATCAGAAGGAGATAACGAATTTCTTTGAAATGCAATTCCATTCCATTAAAATATCTTAAACATTAATTTTTTTTTTAAATATTTTTTTTAAGTTTGAAAAAACCTTAAAATATGGTTTGATATCAAATTTATATAACACCATTTTTCAAATTATTCTCAAATCATCCTAGGGTTTGATAATGATTTGAGAATAACCTTTATTCTCAATTTGAGAAACTATAATTTTTCAAACACTTATTCTCAAATGAACCCTCATTTGAGAATGAATGTAAATCTCAAACATCTTTTCAGGTTTGAGAAAAGTTTGAAAAAAAAACGTTTGATATCAAATGTAAAAGTCATCATATTTCAAACGTTTGACTTCCCAGTAAGAAAAAAGGTTTATTCTCAAATTTAGGATGATTTGAAAATAAATCTTTTTTCAAAGGTCAAACGTTTGATACTGATTTGATGCTGATTTGAGAATAATAGCGTTCTCAACAAAAAGGGGACTTTATTCTCAAATTGAGAAATGCCTTTATTCTCAAATCATTATCAAACCTCATTCTCAAAGGTTTTTTAAATGTGGTTATCATCTACATGTGGAACATAAATTAAATGACGTTTTATTTTTGATATTTTTGAGTTTGTTTATTTTGTTTTTGAAAACGGTGCATCATATTTGAAATCTTTTGCTTAAAATATAATTTTTTTATTGTTAGGTAAAAAAAATTTCAAGAAACAAAAAAAATTTACTTATGCATTTGAATATTATTGAATTTTAAATCTTGACTTTTTTAAGCAAGGTTTTATGGTCAAATATGGATAAATTTTAAAAAATTCGAAGGAGATAACGAATTTCTTTGAAATGCAATTCCATTCTATTAAAATATCTTAAACATTAATTTTTTTTTAATATTTTTTTTAAGTTTGAAAAAACTTTAAAATATGGTTTGATATCAAATTTATATAACAACATTTTTCAAATTATTCTCAAATCATCTTAGGGTTTGATAATGATTTGAGAATAACCTTTATTCTCAATTTGAGAAACTATAATTTTTCAAACATTTATTTGAAAATGAACCCTCATTTGAAAATGAATGTAAATCTCAAACATCTGTTCAGGTTTGAAAAAAGTTTGAAAAAAACTTTTGATATCAAATGTAAGAGTCATCATATTTCAAACGTTTGACACTGTTCTTACTGGGTCTGTTCTTACTAAGTCTGTTCTTACTGAGTTATAGGTGTTGATTTGTAAGATTTAACAAAATTGTTTTAGTTTTTAAGAATAAAACTTATCTTTAAACTCATTTTATTAAATTATCCCCCATAACAATTTGTTAATTTGTTTGAATTTATCTAACCATTATTTAATCACACTTTCTACGTTTTCCAACAACAACCCCTCCCGGAATCCTTTACTAAACGGTTTTTGAGCCCGAAAAAAAAGTATTTTAAGTTTTATCTACAATTTAATAAACTACTGAAAGTCAGAAACATTCTCAAATTGTATTAAAAACTTTTAACCATAAAAATTAAATGTTCTAGTTAAAAGCCACAAAAAGGAAGAAAAAGGAAGAACACGTGCTTTCTAATCAAAATATTTTCGAGATAGGGAAAATGTTGTAAAAATTTTAGGGAGTAAAAGCTACAAAGAAGTCTTTAAGACAAATAGAAAATTTAAGGTTTTTTGTGGATTTCCTTTTTTGAGCCTTTTTGCCAGGATACTTACATTTTAGGCAACACAAAAAGATAAGGTCGATATAACGAACTTTTAGCATTAGGTTTATGTGCCATGAAATTATAAACATTATTTATGTTAAATAGAAAGACAAAGAAAGCCTGGAAGTCGAAAGGAAGTTTAGATTTAGAAGAGGGAACTGTCTTTAAAGCAAGAAACTAGGGAATGTTTAAGACAAATACTAAGTTCAAAAAATAAATCTATACGTGAATGCGAAGATGTTAACATATTGCTGTTTAAGACATTTAACATGTACGTGATATGCATGAGCAAAATAGGTAACGTCAAAAATCCATAGCGATACGTACGCCGAAGAAAACGCCAACCAAATACGTCTGATACGCACAGAAACCCAAAAAAAAAAAGAAATAGCTAACAAAAAAAAAAAAACAAAAATATCATAGTTACGCTAAGGATGAGGATACTCACATACATATGCCTTACATCGCTTATGTATGTGAGTATGAAGGACTGTAAACACATAAAATCCACATAAATAACTTAAGACAAAAGGATAGAAGACGTATGTATCTATATTTAGATATGTATTAAGATAAAGTATATTGGCTATGTCTGAAAATTATTTCCTATTATTTGGATTTTTTGGTTTTTAGGTGCGAAGATTAATATCTTAAAATTCTAAAAAATTAAATGTCATTTTCCTGAAATCTTTAGTCAACATCAGTAATTTCCTTTTTCGCTAACATAATAATTTAAAGATATATGTCTAGATCCGTTAAAAGGGAAATTAAAAGATCTTTATCTCGAATTCCCTTTAGAATTTGTTAAATAAATTTTAGCGCAAAATATGAGAAAAGATAATTTAATCTTTTCTCATATTTTAATCATATTTTGATAGTTTGTAAAACACTATAATTCGTATTTATTCTGTCTTGCAACTTGGTTAAAGTGCGTGGTTTTCGATTTTTCAAGAATTAGGGATACTCCTCCAGGCGAATCTGGCCTAACAAATCTAAATTTTAAAAGAGGAGCTTTGTTGGAATATTTTTTTATTTTGGATATTTTTTTTTGGATATTTTTGGATATTTTTTTTGGATATTTTTGGATTATCTCAACAAGAATGCGTTGATGAACTCAATTCATTGAATTCAATAGAGGTAGTAGTAGTTCCGAGTGGATATTCCAAGACGAGTTAAATCCAACAAAAGTTATTTGCGCAAGAAGCACAGCGAAGCAAATTGTTACCTGTATCTTGGACCGAAAGGGTCATGTGATACAGTTAAGCTTGAGGAATGTTGAACATGTTTGCCGAAAGTCTTCGGAGAAATTTGTAAGAATCGTTCTCCATGAAAACAACACAAGCTCTCTTTGACATCTTGTCAAACTATAGAATTTGTGAGCAGTCAAAATATAGAATCGATGAACCAAGAAGCAGTTGAATCGTTAAAAAAACATGTTTTGGGGTTGTTTCAAGATTAATTGAAAAATTGATATAGACAAATGGTTTGAACAAATGCATTGACCAACCAACAGGGAAATATTTTGAAAAACAAGCCATTTTTCTTTTAGAATGTTAATAATTTTCAATTCCCGAGACGTAAAGAGTATTCCTCATATGTATAATAACGAACTAAAGATACTGAGTCTAAGTTAGATTTGAAATTATATGGACAAAAATCGAATAAGGTACAAATTTTTTTAATTTTCAAAGTGGAAATCCGAAAAATCCGTACCGTTATGTATTTGGCAATTTTGATATATTTCAAAGTATTTCTGCTCCATGGAATACACTAAGGAAGCGATCGAATAGTGTCGTTTGATAGAAACATTAAGGTCCTAGAAATGGAATTTATTGGATGTTGAAAATTACGTTATTATCTTATAGGTTATATTTGAGCGAACTGTGGCTTCCTTGGTATTTAAGCGTTTTCCGGATGTGGGGTTTATATTGAAGATAAGGTAAAATGTAGACCGATTTTTGCAAAATGAATGATTGCTGACAGATCACATAATAACATATTATTTTTTAGATAATTATCACTATTTAAGTGATTTTTGGGACGAAGTTTTATGGGAGCTATGGTAAATTGTGGTGATTGGTCTTATCCTTTATCTCAACTATAGACACTGACTCCTCGAGGTAGCACCCGGGAAACTACGTAAACGATAAGAACGATAAAAATATCGGGCTAGTAACCCACTCTTGGAAAAAACAATTGCTATGAAAAAACTATACTTTGAATAAAAATGTTAGAGGAGGGCGTCCGAAACTTCGATGGAAGGGCCAAGTAATGGCAAATCTTTCAAAGCATGACCTACGAAATTAGAAAATATATGCACAAGAAGGAAGCGCTTTTACACAATATTGAAGAGATCGCATGATAAACTATCGCCTTGCCCGAACCCCCGTTTAGTTACAAAAGACTCCGATAGGTTCTTACATACATCGGTGGTGATTTAATAAGATCCTAATACAGATTTTGCAGCAGTCTTAATGGAGTTGGCAATATGTTGCCATAGCGTACAGATGTCGTTTGAACCGGGAATATCATCTGTGAGTAATTGAGCTGTTCGTTGCGAGTAATCGGTGGTAATTTGATAAGATTGTAGCTTGGTTACGTGAAACTTTCTTTGTGCTTCTGTCTGTTCCGCAATACAACAACAGTTGCTTTGAGCCAACTTTCCAGCCCAATCTTTGCGTGAAAATTAACCCAATATTATTTTGACGGCATGATTGGGGCAGTTATCGTACACACTTCCTCAAGTTAATCATTAGAGGCATCTTTTATATCATCATCTTTCCCTTCTACGGAAGCGTGAGCACAAATCAGGCTCGTATTGTCGATATCTTGGACTCGTATTGTCGATTTATATATTAAAATCTCTTGTAAATTTTTATGATCAGATTACGACTATGCTAAATTTACCTAAGGAATGGATGAATAAGTTGTGTCATGACTGGCTACAAGATATAAACGAACACTGAGCTGTATTTATCGATGGGGTAATTACCAGTTATAGTATTAAAGCCTGTCTTAAGGACCACCGATGGTTTAACTTTCGGTCGGCACAGAAGGAAAAAAGATGAGTCTAAATCAGTGATGGGCCTAACACACGAAAATTTGTAACTGTATTTGTAACAGCAAAAAAGATTCAAAAAAATAAATAAGAAGGTACTACTTCTTATTTTTTTGCCTTATACCAAATGAAATGTTTGCCCTTATATATATATATATTTAGTCCTTTAATTCTTCGTGAAACGTAGGGCCTCAACAAATGTTTTCCATGTATGTTTATCGGTAGTCATCACTTTCATCTCGTTCCATGATACACCGAACTCCCTCAGCTCGTTCTCAGTTTGGCGTCAAAACGTGTTTGCGGGTCTACCAGACCTTCTGGTACCTTGAGGATATTCAATAGCTTGACGATTTATAGCCAGCCATATTTTCTAGTGAGTATGCTTATTTGTAGAGGGTCTTGAGCGGTGCGCAACCATAGGTCTTCATTAGAGATTGTGACGGTCCAGAAAATTTTAAGTATACGTCTTAAGCACCGATTAACAAAAGCTTTCAGACTGTTCATCTCACTGCTCGAGATATTCCAAGTCACACAGTCATATAGGAGCACGGCTTTAACATTGGTGTTAAAAACTTTTATTTTGGTGGTGGTCGAGATATTTTTGGAGATCTCCAGACCTATTTTGAAAGTCTTCTCTGCTGCCTCCACTTTTTGAGATAATACTCCCTAGGTAACAGAAAGTTTCAACTTCATCAATAAATTGTCCAGCAAGATAAAATTTGGCGTCATTTAGAGAGTTAATTCTCATTGGCTTAGTTTTCTTGATGTTAATTTAAGGACCAGCTAGACATACGTCATAGGCGTAATCAATGTAATCTAGTCTATCGTTAAGACCCCACGAGATACCATGTTGCCCAGTCATCGAATTACTCAACACATACTATATTAAATAGCAGTGTGGATAACACAAATCCCTGATGGACTCCCATCTTCACACTAATCGGTTTGCTCTGACAACCTTCATGGAGAATACAGCAGAACGCGTTATTGTAGAGCTCTTTGATGGGTCGTATAATCTTCTCGAGAAAAAGAGTGATAACCCTCCAGTTTGAACATTCGTGCAAATTCCCTTTTTTAGGAATTTTTATAATCAGGTCTTCTCTGAGGACTTTTGGCAGTCTTTCGTCCGACCAGTATTTTATGATCAAAAGCTTTAAAAGATTTGTGGATAGAGCTGTATTGGATTTTAAAAATTCAGGTGGAATTCCCTTGGCTGGTGTAAATTCTAAATTTGCCATGATAAAATATTAAAAACGATCATAGCGAAAGAGTAAAATAGTACATTTTTCTGAATTGCCTTAAGAATTAATTAGTAATTGGTGTTTTTTTTAGAAGTATAGAACTTCGAATTGAAATAAAACACAAGGAAATCGTTTTAATGTCCATCAATTTGGCTTTATTGGAAGGATAATTTTATGCCATTAATGTTTAAATATGATTTCTGGCATGTGGCCGCCGCGGCTGGCTCGAATAAAGCCAATTCTACAGGTCCAATTTTCAACTACTTTTTCGAGCATATGGGGCCGTATGTTGGCAATAACGCCACGAATGTTGGCTTCCAAGTCCCCTAACGTTTCTGGTTTGTTGGCGTAGACGAGCGACTTCACATATCCCCAAAGAAAATAATCCAGTAGTGTCAAATCACACGATCTTGGTGGCCAATTGACAGGTCCATTCCGCGAAATTATGCGCTCATCGAATGTTTCCTTCAATAAATCAATTGTGACGTGCGCTGGATCTTGTAAGGTCGCAAGCCAAGATCTTTGCGCAAAATCTTCCATAAAGTTGATGGACAAAGCTCCAATTGCTGTGCACGGTCCTCCTCGGGTCCTCTCCAACACTTTGCTCTACACCGGCAATTGTTTCTTCGGTGCGCACTGTTCGACGTCGCTGCGGATGCGTATTATCACATAGAGTAAACGTAGTGCGAAAACGATCCATGGTTAACCGAATTAATTGCTCTGATGGACGATTATGTCGACCATAAAATGGACGGAGCTTGCGGTAAACTTCGCGAACTGAACCATTATTTTCGAAATAAATTTGCACGATTTGCAAGCGTTGTTCTTTTGTCAACCTGTTCATGATGAAATGGCAAACCAAACTAATATTAATCACTTGACAGCTGACAAAATGGCCGCCAGTTAAAAAAGTGATGCCAACTTAAAGTTCTATACCTCAATAAAAAACACCCGATATTTTCAAAAGCTCTTAATTTTCATATGATTGAAAAATTATGAAGTCATGCGCAAAAGATGACTGCACCCATATTCTAAATATGGTTTAATACTTATTACAATCCATATTTTTAATTTTACTTAAACTTTTTGAGAAACTACCTTCTTCCCCTACCCAATAACTGACATTTGGTAGTTGAATACATTCGTTTATAATAAATAAATATAGAAAAATATACATTGTTAAAATTAATAGGAGTTGGTAATTTTATTTTGTTTCTTCGTTTTTTTTTTTTTTCTTTATTAAGATGACTTGTGTGCCACATTTTGTAATGGAGTTAAGAAAAGTCATGATGGAGGAGAGAAAAAGAGGGGGAGGTTGATATGTATCTGGTATAATAATAGGGAAATTAACGAAGAATACTATAGGATACTAAATATGTGATCAAAATTTAATCAGTAAAATTGATTGAGAGGATATTATAGAATAATTTGTCATAAATTTTTGCAATATTTATGGGAAATTTCGCTAATAAAATGTCAAAAATTATAAATAATAAATGGAGGGAGGATGTGAAAGGGAATAAAGATGGGGAAAGATTGATTAAGTCTTTTTCTTTGAAAACGGATATGGTTACTGTTTGAGATTGTTTAGGATAAGTGATTGGTTAAGGTTAATAATGAAAAGAAGTATAAAAAAAAGTGAAATCCATTTTCTAAAATTTATATTACTTTAGGCATGAGAACAATTTATTGTTGGAAATCTAAAAACGTCATTTAAATTTTTTGATTTTTTCTTTCGATAGCTAAAAGGGTAGCCTTATATGTTTCACAAGAATAGAAAAAGCAAAAAAAAAATATTATAAAAAATGGCTTCATTGCTTTAAGGCATATTCTTTATGACATTAACTTTTAGGCACTTTTTTCTTTCCGATTGCATAGTCCTATGTCAATTTTTTAGACAATCTCCCCGTTTTCTGCTAAAAATTTGGATTCTTAAAAGAAAAGGTAATTTTCCAATAGGACAATGATCTCAAAAACACAGTCAAACTAACACAAAAGACACCGGGTAAAAAGTGCTTGACTGACCGTCCCACTCACCCGATCTTTACCCCAACGCGCACCAAAAGTAGAAGGAGTTATTCTACAACGATAAACTTATTTAATTTTATATCGATAAGAAAAATTCAAAAAAAAAAACTTTGAAATCTGTCTACTCATTCGGGTACCTCCTTTGGACCCCCATTTTTTCACTTATTTTGGTTCTCAATATACAACCCGTAATTTTCACCAGAATTTCAGAATTTCGGCACAACACTATTACTTCACCCAAAAAAGAGCTCCACAAGTTTTGGTTGAAATCCGTCTACTCCTTGGGTTACCTTCCTTGGACCCCAATTTTTTCACTTATTTTTATTCTCAATGTATGAAACGCTTTTTCAATAGAATTTTATAAAATTTGACACACTTCTATTTTTTGATTTAAAAAAAGAGCTGTACTTATTTTGGTTGAAATCCGTCTACTCCTTGGGGTACCTTCCTTGGACCCCCATTTTTTCACTTATTTTCCTTCTCAATGTATAAACCGCAATTTTCAATAGAATTTGATAAAATTCGGCTCATTTTTATTTTTTGATTCAAGAAAGAGCTCTACTAATTTTGGTTGAAATCCGTCTACTCCTTGGGTTACCTTCCTTGGACCCCAATTTTTCACTTATTTTTATTCTCAATGTATGAAACGCTATTTTCAATAGAATTTTATAAAATTTGACACACTTCTATTTTTTGATTAAAAAAAGAGCTGCACTTATTTTGGTTGAAATCCGTCTACTCCTTGGGGTACCTTCCTTGGACCCCCTTTTTTTCACTTATTTTCCTTCTCAATGTATAAACCGCAATTTTCAATAGAATTTGATAAAATTCGGCTCACTTTCAAGAAAGAGCTCTACTAATTTTGGTTGAAATCCGTCTACTCCTTGGGGTACCCCCCTTGGACCCCAATTTTTTCACTTATTTTTATTCTCAATATATAAAACGCTATTTTCAATAGAATTTGATAAAATTTGACACACTTCTATTTTTGGATCCAAAAATGAACTCCAATAGTTTTGGTTGAAATCCGTCTACTCCTTGGGGTACCTCCCTTGGACCCCCATTTTTTCACATATTTTCCTTCTCAATGTATAATCCGCAATATTCAATAGAATTTGATAAAAATTCGGCATACTTTTATTTTTTAATACAAAAAAGAGCCCTACTAATTTTGGCTGAAATCCGATGACTCCTTGGAGTACCTCCTTTGGGCCCCCATTTTTCACTTATTTTCCTTCTCAATGTATAAACCGCAATTTTCAATAGAATTTGAAAAAATTCGGCACACTTCTATTTTTTGATTCAAAAAAGAGCTGTACTTATTTTGGTTGAAATCCGTCTACTCCTTGGGGTACCTCCCTTGGACCCCCATTTTTTCACATATTTTCCTTCTCAATGTATAATCCGCAATATTCAATAGAATTTGATAAAATTCGGCATACTTTTATTTTTAATACAAAAAAGAGCCCTACTAATTTTGGCTGAAATCCGATGACTCCTTGGAGTACCTCCTTTGGGCCCCCATTTTTCACTTATTTTCCTTCTCAATGTATAAACCGCAATTTTCAATAGAATTTGAAAAAATTCGGCAAACTTCTATTTTTTGATTAAAAAAAGAGCTGTACTTATTTTGGTTGAAATCCGATGACTCCTTGGGCTACCTTCCTTGGACCGCCATTTTTTCACTTATTTTCCTTCTCAATGTATAAACCGCAATTTTCAATAGAATTTGATAAAATTCGGCATACTTTTATTTTTTAATACAAAAAAGAGCCCTACTAATTTTGGTTGAAATCCGATGACTCCTTGGGGTACCTCTCTTGGAACCATATTTTTCATTTATTTTCCTTCTCAATGTATTAAACGCAATTTTTAATAGAAATTCGGCTCACTTTTATTTTTTGATTTAAGAAAGAGCTCTACTAATTTTGGTTGAAATCCGTCGACTTTTTAGGGTACTTGCCTTAGACCCCTATTTTTTCATGTATTTTTATTTTCAATGAATAAGGCGAACTTCTCAATAAAATTTAGTGAAATTCGTCACATACCTATTAGTTGATCCAAGAAAGAACTCTACTAATTTTTATTTAAATCCGTAGACTCCTAGAGGTACTTCATAAATCTCAAGATAATGTAATTTAAACTTATGTTAGGAATAATAACTGCAATTTTATTTAAAATTTAAGTCTGAAGGTATGCAATGTTTTTTTATTATAAGCAATATTCCTTACTTTTTTTACTAAATTTTGATTTTTTCGAAAGATTAACAAAAGTTACTGAATTTTATTAACTAATTCGAAAGAAAAGCCTTTTGCCTTTCATTTCATTATACTGAGAGCATGGAGGTAAACCGAACTAACTGACTTTTTCTCCAACGAAAACTGCCAATGCTGAATTTGATAGGACAATTTTTAATGCGCTTATATCTCCCAAACTACGTATACAATAAACTATTTTTTTCTATTAAATAAAAACAAGATCTTAGACTTAAATAAAATTGATACCTACATTTTGCCAGTTAAAATAAATTTCAATAATTTTACCATACATTTTTGTTTCACAATATTCAGCTGACTTCAACCGATTTTTTCTATATATATATATATATATATATATATATATATATATATATATATATATATATATATATACATATCTTAGGAAAAAATACAGATTTTTCATTGTCAGATACTTCTCTATAAAATGGCATTATTAATTTTTTGAAAAGTGATAGTCAAAAAATGCCTTTTTTGCAGCGGAAATACCATAGTGTGGCGTTCTAAAGAGGGGTGTTGTCGGAACCCCTGGTAATATAGATGAACTGAGGGCAGATGTGGTGGACAGCGTTACCGTTATGCGACTAAAGTCTCAATTTGCGACTTTTTAGGTGGCCTGCGACGCAACCTGCGACTTTTCTTCCATGGCCCTTTTTTGCCACTTTTTCGAGTTTTGTGCGACTTTTGACACCTTTTTAGAAAATTATTTAAAATTTTTATTTTTAGCCCATATTCAATATCTCAACTAAAATTTCCTAAAATGATTTTAGCTTAAGTATAAATGCCATCACTTTGGTCTCAGTTTGCTATCTAAAACCATTAAAAGCAATATATAATTTTTTGAACGATTTTCAAAATCTTGATACAATTTTAGCAAAAAATGATTTTTTGGTGCGCTTTTGCTTTTAAGGTACAGGGCCAATACACGCGGCATGCGGCTGCGGGCGGTCGTAGTATTGCCAGTACATAAAATGTGCGTTTGTTTACAAAAATATTCATATAAAAAATATTTGAGTAGGATATAATTAAATCTGGCAGCACTGAAAAAATCTGCCGCGCGGAAAAGTAGAATAAAGTTCTACTTTTTTCCATTGCCGCTTGAAATTTGACAAATCAAAAACCAGCTGATTGCCGCCCACAGCCGCTTGCCGCGTGCATTGGCCTTCTACCTTAGGTGTTAAATGGCAGAAATTCAGTTTATGAGGTAGTTTGGAATTTTTATACATATTTGCGAGTGTGCTCCACGAAAACCCGGTATTTTGAGAAATTTACGTTCAAATTTTCGTCATTTGCACCTGTCGTATGTTATACCAATATGGAGCACATAAATGAGATATATATCAAACGATGTACAACTGAAAGATCTACCAATCCTTACTCATTTTTTAGGAATTCATTGAGGGGGCCGAAAAATATGCGAAAAAAATTGAAAAGTTTTTCGACACTTTGCTTACATTTTTGGCAGCCATGAAGTAGTATTTGAAGTGACGAAATTAAAATTTAGAGGGCAATGGATTCATTCCCCAAGTATAGTGTCTATTTCATAAAATAACGACTTGGGTCCAAATTAAACGAAAAAAGAAGACGAAATATGAAAAAAAAAATGTAAATGCTTAATTCGATTTTTTTACGTTTTTGAAATTTGCGCTACTAATATATGATCAATATACCTGAAGTCTTAGAAGTTCAAATCTGTAATTTGATTTTCCGAATACCTAAGAGTACAAAAATTATTCGAGTTGAAAGTCGGTTTTATACTAATTAAAACTGTTTGATTTTTGCCTATATATAATAATTTTTCAAGTATGAATTGATAGTCTTTTGTTCATTGTTTAAGTAAAATGTTTTAAAAAAAAGTGTGCGACTTTTTTTGTTAAAAGTGACTTTTTGTGCGACTTTTTTTGTAAAAAGCGACTTTTTTTGCGACTTTTTCAAATTTGTCAGCGGTAACGCTGGTGGTGGACGCTTAGAACGGCATTACTTTAGTAGAGAGCATGCAATGATGTTTTTTAATTATAGTTGTCAACATCAGAGAGCTTGAGCCAAAAGCTTTGTTGTTACACTCATATTAATAAGGAACTTAAAAACATTGGGACAGTAATTTGAGTGACTGTAGTTTATATTAAACCTTTTTACTATTAGACCAATACTAAAATCTGTTGCATCTAATGAGCGATATGATTAATGTTTAAGTAAAATGACACTTGATTAAAGCAAGTTAAAAATAATTGGTGTAGGACAAGGCTTTATTCTTCTTAATCGCTTTTCGGGGTTGTTCGGCTATGATTTCAAAATTAAAGACTATGAAGACCTAAGAGACCCTATTTAAAACCAAAATAAAAATCCAAATCCATCATTAAGTGTAAGAAATTTAAACTCTCTTTCAAAGCCACTTTAAGAAAATTATAACACTCTTTAGTAATTCTCTTAAAAAAGACATACACTCTTAAAGAAACTAAACGAGTATTTACGATATTAAATCAAAACAAAACTTTCTTTTTAGAGAACCAGACCCGGAGAATTAATTATTTATTAAAAAAAAATAAAATAAAAACAGCAAAACGATCAGATGACTAAACCTTTTAAGATAAACAATGTCAAATAAAAGCAAATTATATACAAAAATAATAAAAAAAATAAAAAAAAACGTCTACATTAAAGTATTAACAAAATAAATATTTGATTAAAGAGAGAAGACAAACACAGAAGACAAGAATGGAATTTTAAATTAGCTAAACAAAATAGACAAAAAGGTAAGATCTATAAAAATAAAATAAAATGTGAATAATATTGTTAAAAATACGCACACAAAATACGAGGGTGGTTGCAAGAATTTTGTGTAGGTATAAAATTAAAAAAACTTAAAATGTTGAATTATTTGAACTTAACGTGATGCTGTCTTAACGGAACGTCACAGCTGTCATTTGACAGTGTTGGTCTATATCAATGTTGGGCAAAGTCTCTCCGATTTTGTAAAATGCAAAATAAGAGATGATCAGAGTGAATTTGCCCAACATTGGTCTATATTCTGTTCGGCGCTGTTAAAGAGAAGGGTGAGATAATTGAGCATTTGAAGGTCGACATTTGTGATGTCATTGCTAAGATACTACCACATACACACGAAATTTGGTCAGATCGAAAGTGTAAGGTGAGGCCCGCAGCGGTATTAAGTTCAACTAATACAACCTTTATTCTACTCTTTTTTTACATTAATTTAGGAATTTTCTAAAGATCTTCTCAAAAGTATTAAACAAACATTCCGAAGACCCATTATAAGTTACGAGGATTGCCCTTTATATTTTGAGATGAGAAACTTACGATAGGTTGCAAAAAATTCTTCAATGCCATTGCAATGGCGAGTAACATTTCATAGAATAGTTTCCAATACTTAAATAGTACCCCTATTTAAGTATTGGAAACTGGAAACACCATAATAAGTTCAGAAAAACAATTTTACAAAAAATATTAAAATTTCCAGGAAAATTTGCGTAAGATTATTTTTCACAATTTTCTTTGTATGTTAATAAAGCACTATCAAAAACCACAATATACTCAAAAGTGGTCTTAGTTCCGTCACTGACAAATTATGTGAAGGTCGTCCAAAATCAGTTGTTGTACCACAAATCATCGATAAAGAGTTAGACTGATAACGCAGGATCCTCGTGTCACATATCGAGTGATAGAGGCATCCTTGCACATAAGTTTCACTTCACTACATTCGATCTTGCATGAACTATTAAAACAAAATTATGCTCGTTGGATACACTATAATTCATAAATTGCTTAAAAAATGGCTCATGTGGTGTAAGGAGGTTCCTCAAAAGACTAGATTGAGATTTCTAATCGTGAGTATATGCTTATGAGCCAGAAACAAAACAGCAATTGATCGTGTAAATACCCACACGGTCGATTGCTGTTTTGTTTCTGGTCTAGCTAAAACCATTGAAAGTTGTTCGTTTAAAAAGCCCAGCGAATCAAACGATCTCCTGTTTCTTCGGCCAAATGGGTCAAATGTTTGCAATTATTTGCTATTTCCGAAATATTAATATTACCTCTCGTATGGCATTGTAACAGTTGATTTTTTACCGGTTAATGGCTGTTAAGATGATTTTTAGAGGTTTGTCTAGTGCAGCAATCTAATAATCAGACAAACTAAGACTAAGTAGTCCATGGTGTTACTACGAAAGCTTAAGTCGTCCAATATGTAAATTAGACGAATAGGTTTTTAAATAAATATAATCCCAAAGTTAGTCTCTTACGATATGACAAGTGCAAAGAAGTTGTTTTATGGACTCCTACTAGTCACCAGAAGTAGAGAATAAGGGATATGTCGAGTCGTGATAGTGACAGAAATCTGTGACATCGGTTCCTTTCTAAACAGAATATCTCCTAGGACAAAAGCCCACCTATTATCTGCTGAATTGCATGATATCTCCCTTGCCGTAGGAGCTTACAAAGCCATGCCAACAGATTATAGTTTATCTGGAATCTGCAAGGTACAGTTCCCAGGTATTTCAAACTACCTACTACTACTGCTGTGTACAACCAATGAAAGGTTTAAATAATGTCTAGGAAGTTTGGACTGAAATTTAGTTGCCCAGCAAAACTACAAGAAACTTTATACAATTCAAAGGGAATTGTAAACAGAACAGAACTAATTCAGTCTTCTTTAATTTGCCGCAATTGTCCGCCTATTTCGCCCTAGTGAAAGAGACTGAATTTTCGAAATCTCCTCTAGGGACTAATGTTAAGAGCTAGGTTCCATATCAAGAGATATAGAATAGTGCCCTGTAGTGTTCCCTTACCAACGAATCTGTTTGCCGTTTTACCTCCTCCAAATACTAATTTTCAAGCTATAGTCTACTTAAAGATTATGTAGCTATCGCACTCATTATATATTTAAAATATTCAGTGACTCGCACCAATCCGTCTCAGATCTAGTATTTTTTTAGGATTTTCCCTAAGATATTATTAAATAAGTCTTTCCAATGTCTTCAGGAAAAACGAAGACAGACTGATCGATTTAAGTCTTTCGGTCCTCTATGAGAAGTTTTTTGAATAAAGACTTCTTTAGTAGGGTAGATGGGATATAGTACAGTTCAACACAACATACATATGTAATGTAGGGGATATTGGATACCAAGCAACAGTTCTGATCGGTCTTAACTTAATAAGACGACTTATCTTGGTTATCCTTCATCTCAACAGTGAACACTGTTGTATTTATTTTTACGAAAAAGCTAAATAAATGTAAAAAGAGGAGCTTGGCCTACGCAATTGGAAAATATGCGCACCAGATCGAAGCGCATAGATTTCTAAAATATGCTCGGTCTTTGACCTTGACAGGTTATAAATATAGGCCACTTAAGTAAGTAAGTAAGTAAGTACAATATATGTAGGGCTTACTGAGCTATGGGATTTTTTTTATTTCTTTATAATTCCCACGACATTCCGATTGGAACAAGGGGTACTTCTCTCACACAATGAGCTGAATTTTTGGATTCATTGGAAGGGACCTACATTTTAACTCCGGCTCCGAAAAGCTAATGCATTAGCTAGAGAAGTTTAACATAGCCTAATACTCAATAACCAGTGGCTAAGTTATGAGGTAAACCGCTTTTTTTGAACATTTTTATTTTTTCAAGTAAGTCTGACCGGGAATCGAACTTGGGACCTCTGGTATGCTAGGCGGATGCCTAAACTGCTATACCACGGCGGTTTACAGCTGTGGGATTAGTGTGCAGTTTATAAAGTGATTTCATGTTCGCTCCGGGTGATTAAAAAGGTTTAAAGCTACTTAAAGCTCATGAAACCCCCTGGGGGTTTTTTGAGGTAATTCTTACAGCTTTGGAGGTTTCTGTCATTAAGAGTTGCTTGTTTAATACATTAATGACTTTTAGATTTCCCCTCGTATAAACAAATTAAGTTACAAAAAAACGTCTTGGATATAAATCACTCAAAATTACTTTAGACATTTTTTATGTTATTTTAAATAAAAATTATATCTAAAACAAAAATATTGCAATTTTGGTTAAATGACTTTGAAATTTAGATAGAAAAAAAATTCTTCAAATAAATTAAAATATTAATAAAATAAAATTCATTATCAGTTCATGGTCAGAAATTTCTCTGATATGTTTCTGTTCTCAGCTGATTAATGAGCATTATCACAAGAAATATGTAAAAATTGAGTAAAATTAGCAAATGAGAGAAATTCATTAATCATATGATATAGCATTGGAAAAATTGTATGGAAATTAAAAACAACTGTCAAAATTTGTTTAAATAAACAAAAATTAAAACGCAAATTTCAGAACAAGAAGTTTCAATGTAAAGAAATGTTTGCACTTGTAAAAAAAATATTTTAAATAATTTGTAATAAATTTTGCCACAAAACATAAACAAATTAGTGGCTTTTAATTAAAAGATCTTAGTCATTTTGTAAAAAAATTAAAAAAAAATTGTTGCTGTTACTAGTAAATACCCGAGAGAAAGAAATTCAAAATCAAAATTCTTAATAAACAAATGCAAAATGAATCATCTTCGTTAAATCGCAAGGAAAACCCAATATAAAAGATAAATAAAAAATCTCAAAAGCAAATTCAATTAACAAACAATAAAAAATTAAATTACTTCAAAGCATATTAAATTGCATAGAAAAAAACCGGGAAATAAAGAGTGCTCTAAATAAAATTTGTAGTTGGATTTTCTTAAATAAAAATCAAACCTTTTAATATAAAAACTCTACAAAATACGCAAATATAATGACATATTATACAAAATCATTTAGCATTAAAATGTTTACTTAGTACTCGGGTTTTGCAAAATTATCGACTTTTTTCGGAAACCCTCCCATTAAAGATTTTACAGTTGCTTCTGATACCTTTTTGGAGCATGTGTTCCACCTGCGCTTAAAATCGGACATGTTCTTGGAAATCTTTCCTGTGTTCTTCAATTCCTTTTTTACCAGAGCCCAATACCTTTCCACAGGCCGAAGTTCTGGACAGTTAGGTGGATTTGCCTCTCGTGGTACAAAAATTACATTATTCTTTGAGTACCACTCAAGTGCCTTTTTTCCATAATGGCATGATGCCAAATCGGGCCAAAAAAATGTAGTCACTCTGTGCTCTCTTAAAAAGGGTAACAACCGTTTTTGTAGGCACTCCTTTATATCAATTTCTGTGTTTATTGTGCCAGATTCCACAAATACTTTACTTCTTTTGCCACAACTGCAAATATCTTGCCACACGAGAAACTTCTTAGGGAATTTTGTTTGTTTTTTTGTGCGAAACTCTTGCCGAACATTGCCATGTTTATCAGCAACATAAAAATCTTGACCAGGAAGTTGAGAAAAGTCTGCCATCATCATCCATCATACAACAGGTGTATTTTTTTATAAAATCAGACTTCAATTTTTTCGCTCGTTTTTTTGCTTCTAAGTTCTTTACAGCATTGCGATCTGGAACCTTTTGGACTTTATATGTCTTCAGTCCAGCATAAGCTTTAACTCTATGTGCAAAATTTGTGGAACATTTCACCGTACGAGCTGCTTTTCTTAAAGAAGTGTTAGGCGCTCTTTGAAAGAGTCGCTCGACTTCTTTTGCTTTACCAATATCTGTAGGACCTTTTATCCTCCCTGATCCAGGTTTTCTTTCAATGCTCAGGTTTTCCTTATACCGTCTGATGGCATTAGAAACCGTTCGAGGGTCAACTTTCAAATTTTTAGCTATTTTTTTTAAAAGTCCATGACGGATTTTTTTGAAAAGTTTTAATTATATTTTCACGAACTTTTTTTTCGCAGTCCATTTTGATTGAAATAACTATTGAAAATTAATAATTTCTAAAATAATAGTATCTGACATATCTATAGAAACTAACTTGATCAAAAAATAAATTATTTCTTGCACTATGGATAAATTTTGTCTAAAATAGTAAATGCATATTTTTTTTAGAACACTCTTTATCTTCTCGAATTTTACGTCAATACTAAGAAAAAAATCAGCTGCACAACAACTTCGTCCAAATGTCATTGATTAAAAAAACCTAACGGTAGTATATTAAATGTAAACATTAAATTCAACTCTGTGTTTACATCCATGTCCGTCTATCTGTTTGTATTATTGATTCCAGCCAAGAAGAAAAAAAAAAAACAAAAATCTTATATCAACAAAATGTTCGTACAATACTTCAGTATCTTCTTTATTGATAAAACAAACCATGTGAAATAAAATAAAGTACAAATAAATTATGCAAATAAACATAAGAAATTTAATGCGAATACTCGTCAAGAAATAGATAAGAAAATGTATTTGAATTTAAGAGTGTGATTTCTTTATAAAGAGAATTAAGAAGAATATCTCAAAAACTAAGAGAAGAGACCTTGTAAAGAGAGTTTGCTAACAAAGAGCACTCAATATATAACATTAAAAAACGCTAAAAACTATAACATACCTTAGGGCGTGTGTTTTATATTAACACTATGCAGCAAAACAAAGCGAGCCACTTTATTTAACAAAAGCAAAGGCCATATATAAGTAAAATTTCTACAAAATTTGGTACGAGGGTTACTACAAAAGTATCGGGAAATGGCAAAACTGTGAATAGCTAAAATCTGGCAAAACCATATTAAAATTTGACATTTTTAGCATATGTGTGTATTAGGGTCGCAGGAAAAATTTTTTTCTTTGATCTCAAATGTTTTTCTACGGAATATTGTGACTCTAGGTCTAAAAGTTTAAATCTGGGCGCGCATCGAGTCCAAAGTTTAGGAGCCCATTTGTATGGGGAAAAATGAGTTATTTTTTTGTTTTTGCGAAATTTAGGCCAAAAATGAATAATAACAAGAAAAAATGATATTACCAAAAACAATTATTTTCACGTTTTTTTTTTTCTTAAAATTCGCTAATTATTACTTAATATTCCGTAATCTCGCTATGAAAATTTTCAGAAAATTCAAATTTTGACATTTGACCGCGGTGAAGAAAGGGTTAATCTCGTCCAATATTAAAAAAAATCTTTAGCATAGATTTTCCATAAACAAAGCAATAATATTAATTATCTTTTTTGTTAAAATTGAATACAAGTAAAATTTACCGAGCATATACTCGAAAATTTACATTTTCGCGAAATACTTTAATATGAAATCGCAGGTACGGGGAAACGGTTCAAGTTGTCGACATTATTTTTTTGTGTTTTATTCTCCCATTTGTCTGTTTTAACACACTGGAGAGCAAATTCTAAATTTGTAATATTTGTTGAACAAAATTTTCAAAAAATTAAAAACATATTTTTGAAACCGACCTGAGAAAATGTACCATTTTCCAACATGAAATAAACTAAGTAAATTTGATTATATTTAAACAAAAATGAACTATTTACTAGTAACAAGCCATTAAATGACAAATCATGTCTAACTTTGGAATTTCTTTATTTACAACATACAATTTTTGGTGCATATCCTTAGGCGCGTTTTCAAGGACATGAATTTTTGGGGGAAAACTACAATAACTTTCAAATTACCTCATGGATTTTCGTTTTTCACTATTTGAAATAAAGCTGTGTTAGTTCTCTTTAATATTTCATAATAATCATAATAATCATTTTTGGTCTAAATTTCGCAAAAACAAAAAAAAAATAACCCA
This sequence comes from Stomorhina lunata, assembly GCA_933228675.1. Taxonomy (NCBI): domain Eukaryota; kingdom Metazoa; phylum Arthropoda; class Insecta; order Diptera; family Rhiniidae; genus Stomorhina; species Stomorhina lunata. The sequence continues at coordinate 34,086,246 of OW121741.1, read as the reverse complement.
TTTTTCCCCATACAAATGGGCTCTTAAACTTTGGACTCGATGTGCGCCCATAGAACGTTGTCCGATTTGGCTCAAATTTTCAGATCTAAACTTTTAGACTTTTTTAGTGTCACAATATTCCGTAGAAAAAGTTATAAAATTCGAATAATCATTTTCCTTCATACAAAAAATTGTCACCCTAGTGTGTATACTCAGAATGTTTTGATATACAAGTGATATTTATTTTGAAAGCTTGAAATGCTTCTTCAGCGCTCCACAATGGGTTGAAAAAAATTTAGGGAAATAATTCAAGAACTTTTAAAAAGGTAAGCTCAACTATCATCATACGGCTAATGGGGAGCAGAATTCGAGATTCAGATTCGAATTTTGAGTCTATAGACTTATCAGAAGAGGAGCTATATGCCCTCAAAGTAGGGCATCTCGGGTTTTTCGAAAATTTAAAACGATCCCGAAGTGACATTTTGATTCGTGAACGTCAAAATAGAGTAAACACCCTCATTTCGTTTTACAAAATTTTGTTTAATTTTTTTAATAATGGACTTTTTTTAAACAAAAAACTGTATAATTCATTTAAAATTATTGCAGAAGTGCATCTTAACAAAAAAAAATTGCAAAAGAAGACACAAATAAAACAAATAAGATAGTGCTCTAGTCGGTCAAGCCCGACCATTCAATACCCTTCACCACTAAGATCAAAGGTGTTTTTTTCCTGTATGAAGACAAATATTTGCTTAATTTTGTCATAATACAAACATTTTCTCAAAACTTAGTTATTTAAGCTGTTTCCGTTAGTTGGACTTATATGAGAACTAGGGTCAAATGTGGACCGATTATCTCGAAATATGCAAAAAATAAACTTAAAATTCTCATTATCTTCAGATTTACGAGCGTTTTAGTGATTTTTGTCTTATTTAGTGCGTTTTGACAGAAGAGTTTGCTATGGGCAAATGTGGACCGATTTCAACGAAATTTGGTACAGATTTTAGTCCACATAAGCAGCATTTAATTTAAATTCCATAAAAAAATATAAATATTTGTGGCCAATATATCAATTCCGGGAAGATTTTGACGAATTTCGATAGCCCACTAACAAAAAAATGATCTCTGCCAAATTTCATCAAATTATCTTTAGAATTGTGACCTGTACTTTGATTACATAGTTTACATGGGGGTCCAGACAGCCGTCCAGGCAGACGGACGGACTGACATCGCTAAGTCGACTCAGATTCTAAGCCTATTGGTATACTAAAAGGTGGGTCTAACACAAATATTTCTATGCGTTACATACATGAGCACAAACTTATAATACCCTTTCCACCAATGGTGGTGAAGGGTATACAAATATTTAATATTTGTCTGAAAAGTAGCGATTTTTTTCGCGTCAAAATATGAATCCGAGTTCGAATGTTGTACAAATAGCAGAAAGAGTAATACAAACTTCTTGGAAGTCAGTTGAATGATTTGGCAGTTGAATGATTTGGCAGTTAAATGATTTGGCACTAAAACTTGGTGTTTATTAAATCTACAATGAAGAATGAAGATTACCTACATATTCTACAGAATTGGGTCTAGAAGGCAACTGTATGTTTCAACAGGACAATGACAAAAGGATGGAAAATTCTTGTTCACCGGCCGAAATAGTTAGACCATAACCCAATAGAGCATCATAACCCAATAGGAAACATCTTGGTAGAAAAATTAGAGAAAGGAACATTTCTTGCAAGTATGATTTGACAGCGATATTACAAGATGAATGGAGTAAAATTTCACCTGATTTCACACAGAGACTTGTGGATTCAATGCCTAGGAGATTAGCAGCCGTAATAAAATCAAAAGGACAAGTGAAATATTAAACGAGAACTATTTCATAACGTTAGTAAATCTGTTTACTTTATTTTGACGCCAAAAAACTGGTACATTTTAGCAAAAAAGTGAATTAATTTCTTATGTTCCTTACTTTAAGTAAATTTTTTTTGGTAAACTTAATTGTACTTAAGTTTCTAATGAGTTATATATTTTATGTCAAATAAAAGTACATAAGTAATTAAAAAAGCTGAACAAATTGCTTTTAACTGAGATCTACAAAAAACAATGCTACACGTATGGTTTATCTCTTATAGTTTATGAGATGTTCGACTTCGAAAAAATCAACTTTTTGACGAATTAGGCCTAGAGTTTTACTAGTAGCGGATCCATTTTTTCCCGATTTCTGCGAAATTTCTTGTATGACCAATATTTCGTATTTTAATTTTCGATTTCATAAGGAGTTACCTTTAGGCTGATGTGATATGTTTTAAGGAATATATAAATCACACACAAAAAATTATGGAAAATCTTTAACCGATCAAAAATTATATGTAAATAGAAGTGACGAAATTAAAATTAAGAGGGCAATGGATTCATTCCCCAAGTGTAGTGTCTATTTCGTAGAACAACGACTTGAGTCCAAATATTAAAGCGAAGAAGAAAAACACGAGATATGAAAAAAACCTGAATGCTTCGATGCATGCCAACTAAGATAATTAAATTTTCCTAACTCAACAGTACAAAAATTATTCGAGTTGAAAGTTATTTGTAAAGGAACAACTGTTTGATTTTTGCCCATATGTACATTTAAATGCCCTCGACAAATCGTATTTGTCGACTAAGTGTATAAAATTAAAAAATTCTTTGTTGAAAATTAATTAACACTTTGATAAGAATCGGACTTATTGACCTGCCCTCGTATTTTGCAAAACTTTCAATACGAAATCTTTAATATTTGGTCAAATTTTGTCATTAGACTTTTCGTTTAGGTTTTTTTTTTATTTCGGTAAACAGACGGATATCGCTTATTTTAAGATCATTTAAAAATAAATTTTAAATACAAAAGAGATCAAAAAGTAATATTAGAATTTAAAACTACTTTAAGTGCAAAATCAAAATTTTTATTCATTTATATCATTCCAGCAAAAGAAGCATTTTGAAGAAGCTCTGTCGTATCATATTATCAAAATGATAATTACTACAAACTCTAGCTGGTGGGGTATGGACCGACATTGCAGCATATTACTGTATCTTTCTGAGGCGATCTTTTCATTATTTGTAAGTCCCACCAAATAAATACCTTTTTTTTGGCGTTCTAAACACCACATGAAAAAGGCAAAGATTTTTAATTGACTTTGACCACTTTCTGAAAAGATTTCAGATTATTTAATACTCTTCGCTGCTGCAGATCAGGAAGCTAGAGTCAGATCTGGAAGATAGAGTCAGGCAACACGATATAACACTATAACATTTTCACAAAACAGGCTAAGATAATGTTCAAAAAGTTAAAATTTTGTAGTCAAACTAATTTGCGGATGCAGCAGAAGACGTTGCAACGTCAACCTTAACATAATTTTGCAATTTTTTCAAATACACCAATTTTAAATACCGGAAAAATGCCTTTAAATCTTATTTTAAATAAATTGTCACACTGTTACTATAACCGTACTCTTCTAATTAAACTTTTGCTACAAATTATGGATATATTACCTTTACACTGTTATCAAAATCGGTGCCTTACTCGTACTTACTTATTTAGAATCTTTTACTAAAATTTTATTTTTTAGCTTGGAACAAAAGGCAAAATCGAATAAAATTTTTTTAAGTCATTCTTATAATGTTTTCTTTAAAAAAATAAAAAACTATTTACATCTTTTTGAAGAAAATATTTGTTTATTAGCGAAGGATCATTGTCATCTTATAGTGAAATATTTGAGTATGATAATTAACTTTATATGCACAAATTCATCACTTATATTTAAATAAACAGTATAAAAATGCTACGGGGGCCAAAGTTTTCAGAGTTTTTTAAGACTCGGTATTAATGCTTTATATACATGTTTAGTATCATTAGATCGGGAAAGACTAGGAGATTAGCACTAAGTAAAAGTTTTTTTTAAGTGTGTTACTTTTTTTACACTTTGTATCGTAAAACAAAAAAAATTGTTTTTCTGCTTTTTTAAGGAAAATATTTTTAATCTTTGATATTCTGTGGAAATGACATGGATAAAGATATTACAATGAAATTTTGTAGTAATGTAGACCAATAAGATCTAAAAGCAATATACTAAAAAAAATCCCAATTTTAACTTAAAAATTACCCAATTCCCAACTGGGGAAAAAGGGGTTTCAAAAAATGATTTTTTTTTTTACAAATATGGCAACACTGTCTCCATTTGCAGCGCGTTTCAGAAAAAACTTTTCTAATCAATAACAGATATATTAGAAAATATGAACATTATAATTTTTTTCAAATCGGTGCTTTGCCTTTTGAGAAATTTTTGTTTAAACTAATTTTTTTTTTACAAATTGCCATTTTTTGGAGAGGGCATGTGCGAGGACCAAAAGTCCAATTAGCAAGAAATTTGTTTTATACGCATTCTCATTATGTTTTCTTTTAAAAACTTTAAAAATCTTTTTATGTTTCTTAAGAAAATATTTTTTTATTAGTGAAAAAATATAGCTATCTTTTGGGGAAAAACTAAAAAAAAAGCGAAATTTTTTGTAAGTTTCAACTTTGAATATTTTTAACTTTTAAACAAAAGAAGATATCTATAACTAACTTGCACAAAAATTATTCAGAATTTTATTACAAATAAAGAATATTCTTAAAAAATTTTTGGTCCTCAGATGCGTCCACCAAATCAAAAAAAGCTTAAAAAAAGAGGTAAAAAATCAACCTAAAAATTCCTTTTTACCCAAATATCTCGAAATCCAAAGGAGATAACCTACACATTTAAGCGTATTTTTTGTAGATCTTCTCAAGGACAACTTAAGTTTAAAATTTTTTTTCAATCCATGCATAAATGGATTTTTGGCGAATTTTTAAAAAAGTCGAACACCCGAGGTGACCAACTTTGAAGGTCCATCAATCACTCTCCCGACCCCTCATGGACCAGTGCTTTTAAAAACCAACTCGAATACTCCTTGACTACCACCATGTCAAATTTCATTCAAATATCTCCAGTCGTTCAAAAGTTACAGAATTATTAAAAAAAAAAAGCGTCCGTAAACCACTGTGCGTTGTAGGGTCAATATGTAAGAATTCCTACTTCCAATATTAAACAAACAAAAATCGAACTTAATTTTGTAAAACCTTAAAGCAGATATAGTCGATCCAATCCGACACCACAAAGTCAACATATGAAGTCTAGAGCTCTAAGAAAATTAGTATTAATTTTCTAGTTAAGGTTAGGTTAGGCAGGCAGCCGATGATAAGTAAGCACCTAGAAACGGTTCCTATGTGGTACCTGCAAAGGTAGACATGCAGAAAAATCGCGCTCAGTTTAAGAGCCCTCAAAATTGAAGGAGCGGGGCAGTGACAGAAAAGATGAGTTGCTGTCTCCTCCTCCTCTTTTTATAGCATTGAAGGTTAAGTCTTCTGACATGCAAGCCAAAAAGGCAAAGTCCTGTTAAGGTTGAGATTAGGTGGCGAGGTAGAGAAACCAAGTACTTAGAACGTTTATTGTTATAAGTGAACCATGTTTGCCTAGAGATTGAACAAGTGGACCAAGTGTTCTGGGCTGACCCATAAAGAGATTGTCTAATTACTGATTTGCAGGCGCATAGCGGTAAGCCCGTAAATTGGTCGATGTTTTTCTGACTCTGGAGAGCACTGGATTTAGCAAGTTTATCAGCAGTGGAGTTACCAAGCATGTTGTTATGCCCAATTACCCATAAAAGTTTAATGTTACAATGTCCCGCTATCTCGTTAAGAGATGCCCGGCATTCGCCAGTAAAAACAGATGTTGTATGGATATTAGATAGGATTTTATGACAGCCTGAATTGTCGTATATTCTTAGGTATCTTTTCTAATTAACTGCTTTGTAAATGGCCGATATCTCGGCTAGAAGAATACTACATAGTTCCGGAAACCTAAAACAAATTTCTTTCCTAATAGCGGAATGAAGAAGGTGTGGGGGGTACCTTTCTTGGACTTAGATCCGTCCGTGTATATCTTTAAACATTCGTCATCAAGGGATGAGGGATCTCCAGAGATAGTTACAGTAGTCAGTAGTCAATGTAGTCAGGGATATTAGTAATTTTATCCAAAATAGTGGAGTGTCCTATTGATGAATGAGACCCGGTTCCGATATTGCTAAGTCAGTCAGCCGAGTTAAGTGCAATTTGTTATACCACTAGTTCTACAGGAAGCCAGTTAAGCACGCCAAAAAGCGCCTTATATGGTTTGGTTCTTAAACCAATGTCCTATGATAATTCCACTGAGACATTGAATTTCTGCATATTCACATAAACCGACCAACCAAATTTAAATATAGCAAATCTATTCTGCCTAAAATAATCCAATTATTTAAATATTTCTTATTTTAAAGTTATTATTAGAATAAAATTTCTACTAAAACCGACAGAGATTTATGTAATCTTTTTAAGCCAACACCAAAAAATTACATAATGATAATATGGAAATTTTGAAGAAAAAAACCACGAGGAAATTCAATTGATAAATGTGTTACAAATATGGGCAAACAAAAGGCCAAGGGAAAAGATAAATTACTGGGAAAATTTAAGCTAAATTTCATAAGCAAATTCAGGTAAATTTCCACCTTATACAAATAAGAATAATGAAAACGGCTCTGAGTCAATGATGAAAAAACAAAATAATAAATAAAAGATTTAAGATATTTCCATAAAGTAGGAGATAAGTTAACATTAGCGAAATATAGTAGTGTTAAGGCGCCTGTATTTACATAATAAAATGATAAATATAATTTAGTCGAGAAAAGATTTAGAAACCAAAAATATGGTCAATATGATAATAAATTATGAAAATGAGGAAATCCCCTCTTAAAGATAGACCACAAAAAAACTCATAAAGGTAAATAGGAAAATAAAGAAAAACTCACGAAAACAAACAAGAAAAAAAAACACAGATTAAAATTTTATGTTTCAAACTCAAATGCATTTTATGAAAGATAAAGAGTGCTCTAAATAAAATTTGTAGTTGGATTTTCTTAAATAAAAATCAAACCTTTTAATATAAAAATACAAAATCATTTAGCATTAAAATGTTTACTTAGTACTCGGGTTTTGCAAAATTATCGACTCTTTTCGGAAACTCTCCCATTAAAGATTTTACAGTTGCTTCTGATACCTTTTTGGAGCATGTGTTCCACCTGCGCTTAAAATCGGACATGTTCTTGGAAATCTTTCCTGTGTTCTTCAATTCCTTTTTTACCAGAGCCCAATACCTTTCCACAGGCCGAAGTTAGGTGGATTTGCCTCTCGTGGTACCAAAATGACATTATTCTTTGAGTACCACTCAAGTGCCTTTTTTCCATAATGGCATGATGCCAAATCGGGCCAAAAAAATGTAGCCACTCTGTGCTCTCTTAAAAAGGGTAACAACCGTTTTTGTAGGCACTCCTTTATATAAATTTCTGTGTTTATTGTGCCAGATGCCACAAATACTTTACTTCTTTTGCCACAACTGCAAATAGCTTGCCACACGAGAAACTTCTTAGGGAATTTTGTTTGTTTTTTTGTGCGAAACTCTTGCCGAACTTTGCCACGTTTATCAGCAACATAAAAATCTTGACCAGGAAGTTGAGAAAAGTCTGCCAGTACGTATGTTTCATCATCAATCACACAACAGGTGTATTTTTTTATAAAATCAGACTTCAATTTTTTCGCTCGTTTTTTTGCTTCTAAGTTCTTTATAGCATTGCGATCTGGAACCTTTTGGACTTTGTATGTCTTCCTTATACCGTCTGATGGCATTAGAAACCGTTCGAGGGTCAACTTTCAAATTTTTAGCTATTTTTTTAAAAGTCCATGACGGATTTTTTTGAAAAGTTTTAATTATATTTTCACGAACTTTTTTTTCGCAGTCCATTTTGATTGAAATAACTAATGAAAATTAGTAATTTCTAAAATAATAGTATCTGACATATCTATAGAAACTAACTTGATCAAAAAATAAATTATTTCTTGCACTATGGATAAATTTTGTCTAAAATAGTAAATGCATATTTTTTTTAGAACACTCTTTATTATTCCAATATTTCCCCTCTTAGCTTTAATTTGGAAAAAATAATCTCTAGATGTTTTTTTATTAAGTCCCTAAGTTTTAGTTTTATGGGAATTAATCTTCTTTCGAAAAAAAGACCGTTAAAACCACTAACAAAAGCTGACCATGATCCAATTATAAGTTTTATTGTTCAAAATTAGAAAGAATGCTATACAGGTGTTTGAGTTCAGACCAGACCAGTTTAGTTTATTAACCTTAGAAATGTTAACATTTCGTGATTATCATTAATTAAAGAAGGCTAAAAGATTAGGCCAACAACAAAACTTGATTGATAAAGGCGCTAGTAATAAATTCAATAAAAAATGGTCAATGTAACTGATTGTGAATATCATAGCATTCGGTATTAAGAATTAGATATCAAAAGTTTGATTAGATTGGAGAAAAATTGATGATAAGTATCATCAAATAAGAAGAGCTAAAGTAATGATTTAAAAATTTATTTATTTAAAATTTTATTTTATATACAGTGGTGGGCATATTTATTTTGACATAGCATTTATTTTTCTTGTTTTATTACTTCTGGTGCAATGTTATTAAAAAAATAAGTAAAAACAGTTAAAATTGCAACAAATGTTGTAATTTATTAGAACACAAACACTTTTCACATTTTTAATTTTTTTGTAATTTTTCACAAAAGCTTGGAAATAGATTTCTATGAAGTTTTTTCAACCTTTGATGAATTCCGTTCCAAATCGCCTCCAAAAAGTATAAAATACTAAAGGGGAATACATTTTATATTAATCCAATTAATTATTCTTAATTTTTCTTGACCTTGAAGTTCCCAATTTGTTGATATGCAATGCAAAAACATGTCAAAATACTTATGCCTTATACTAGGGTTTGCAGTTCGGTTTTAACCGAAACCGAAACCTCGGTTTTTTATGCCTCAAAACCGAAACCGAAAACCGTAGAAAAAACCACGGTTTTAGCATTTATTTTTCATAATTTTTTGATGGTATTATTCAGAAATATCATTAGCTTATCATAAATTTGCACATAATTTGTCTATTTAATGAAGCAGAAGAATGAAACAAGCAAAATGTGTTTACAATGGACGAATGGACAGGTGTAAGGGGAAGACGGTGTATGAACGTAAATATTCACGATTCTCATGGTTAATTTTATAATCTGGGCCGTATTTTAGGAACGTGTAATTTCAAGTAAACTCAAAAAACCATTAAACAAAGGCTAATAGAGTTTAATATTTCACTTGATACAAGCATCGTAGCATGTACTATAGAAGGAGCAGCAGCCAATATCAAATTTGTATCTGAAAATCAATTTTGAAGACGGCGACGATGAAACTTTGACTCATTTAAAACCGATTGCCCATATACATTTGAACCTAGAGGCTGTAAGAAAAATTGTTCGGTATTTCAAAAATTCGTCAGTTCGTTATAAAATTTTACAAACAAGCGTTAAAAAGCATCATAATCGTGAATTAAGTTTAAAACAAAGTATTTATGAGAGTTTAAAAATGCTGTCGACCTTAGATTTGCTTCATTCTATCGACTTTGAAATTGTAAATTCTTTAAAATCGTTACTATTTGTAAAAATTACTATTGAAGCAATTTGTCGCTCGATTATTTACGCTCCAAAAGAAACAAGACTTATTTAAGAAATCCCTCATATTTAAAAAACCTGAATTATTTTCCTGAATTTTAGTATTAAATTATAATTGAGCTTTAATAAATATACCTTATACTTGGTTTTAACAAAATAATCAAAATTTTACTACAAATTTAAATCAAAATAGTTTTATTTAAAAAACCGAAAACCGAACCGAAACCGTCCGGTTTTGGGTGTTTTAAAACCGAAACCGCGGTTTCTCATTTTCACGGTTTTTTGCAAACCCTACCTTATACTGAATCTTCGACTTTTTAGTTTCAATTTAAAAAAAAAATATTACAAAAACGTTAAAAATGTGAAAAGTGTTTTGTGTTCTAATAAATAACAATATATTTTGCAATTTAACCAATTTTTAATTGCAATAGACCAAAAATAAAAAAGAAGAAAAACAAATAATATGTCAAAAAAAATATGCCGACCACTGTATAACACATGATCCATTTCGAGGTTCCCTACTTTTTAAAGGAAAAACAAAGAAAATTCTAATATAATGGGGAATGTTTATAATTATTTGAAAGAACATTATTTTGCATTGATTTTTTGAAGATTATGTCTATCAAATGTTGGCCGCGGCTACGTCTCAGATGAGTCATCCGTTGCGTCCAATTTTCGATAACTCGTTCAAGCATTTAGACTGGTAACTGGCTAATGACACGTGTAATGTTTTGTTTCAAGGCCTGAATCGAAGTGGGGCTATCCGCATAAACTTTAGACTTTACATAACCACACAGGAAGAAGTCTAACGTTGCGATATCACACGATCTTGACGGCCAAATCTACAGGTCCAAAACGTGAAATTTTATTTTCATCGAAGTGTTCTCTCAATAACTCCATTGATTGATGACATGTGTGGGACGTGGAGCCGTCTTGTTGAAACCAAATGTTGCCCAGATCATGATAGTCGGTTATCATGGCACGACAACGGTAGCCATTGACAGTTACGTTCTCACCGGCATCATTTTTGAAGTAATATAGACCGCTGTCAATTGATTCCTGTCTAAATTTAAACAAACTGTGTCATTAAGTTTGTTTTTGTAAGCAGTTTCTAACGGACTACCTCGGAGTTTGAAAAGAAAGTGGAAAGTAAAGTTATGTTTGATAAATGTTGTGGGGAAGATGTTAAACGATCTGACGCTCAGTTGAGGTCTCTACATCCGAAACAATTGAAAAAATCACGATATGGTTTTATCCGAACAGAGAGATTGTGGACAACATAGGCATTGCTAGATGGTTTAAATTTTTAATGATCACTTGGATATTTTAAAGCTTTCCGTAAGATGGCTGTCTCATCTGTTCATAATCACCAAAAACGCAACCGTTTGACAATTTCTCTCGAGTGTTTGGCTCTGTTTAGCAGAAATATGCACAAGTTTTTTCCAGAGAAGGCAAAGATGGGGTTTTCAGTCATGGTGTTTTCAGTTTGGAATGGAATGGCTAGGGACTAACTAACTGATTTATTATGACCATTTGATTAGGGATTAAGGAAAAAGCGTTAAAAAAGTTTTATTATATACGGAAAGTGTAAGGGTGAACACATGTGCAGTTTGCAAGGCAATAATGTATTAATTGGGCCACGAATTGTCCCTTTATCTGCCTTATTCTCCAGATTTAGCCCGGAGTGACTATTTCTTGTTTCCAAACTTGAAGAAATGGCTACGTGGAAAAATATTTGACTCCAACAACGAAATGATCTCCAAAAAATTGTCTTTTCTTGAAGACCTTGACAAATCATTTTTTTTTTTAAAGAGATACAAAAATTGGAGAAACGAGGGACTAATTACATAGAGCTAAAAGACTATGTTGAAAAATAAATAAAATTATTGTATAAACCCTGTGTTTTAACCAAAAGAATACGGACTTATCGATCTGCCCTCGTATGCCTAATTTGGAAGCAGAATAAATACGAATTATAGTGTCTCTACAAATATCAACATAAAGCGAAGATTATCATTTAAACCAGCGAAGGGCACCAACACATATGAAAATTTGCGATTGTATTAGTAGCAGCAGAGAAAATTTAAAAAGCTCCGTATTGCGTTCTCGCTTCACCATTTGTGTTTCATAGCGATTGGTTGATGTTTTTTGTGAGAGTTTGTAAAAAATCTCGAGCGCAAAAGTATTTTTATGCTCTTTACAATTGTTGTGTGTCGTGTATGTGTGTCAGCAGAATTTATTTGCCTATAACTAGTTATAGCAAATAAATTTCGTGCCCATGGCTGATTTAAACAGAAAGAAATTAACATTCCAATTGCGAATAAATAAATGAGTCCTGGAAGAGATACTAGTACAATGTACAAAATTTCGGGTTTCGGGAACAAGGTCCCTTATTTAACTTGAACACATACCATGGTAATATCTATAGAACAGTGTTTTCATGCCAAGAACATCAAGAACTTTTGATTCCCCAATATTTATACCGCAGATAGAATCAACACTGATCGTCATAAGATTATGTGTTAATGTACAATATTGGGGTGTTCTGGCATTTAAATCAACCCTATTTGCTCGACCCCATTCAGGGTCTGAACTAAGATCCGAATTTAGCGTATCATTCATTGTCTGCCTATTTTCTTTAATGTCTGTGAAGTTTAGCCTATGGCTGATTTAATACGAATGACCAATGTTGGTATCATCTGCAAAAGAGTAGATAAAGCAATAAGTTTCGATAGAAGTGTACTATGTCAAACGCCTTGGAAATTTATAAAGCCACAACTTTACTTTAGAAAAAACAGCGAATAGATCAACATCATTTTTCCGATATGAAGACTTACAAGTCTCCAGTAAAACCGATACGAAATCTATACTGCCGGTCATTTAGTAACTTATTAGCCTACCCTTTTTTGAGATTGCCGGAATACATCGAATAGATTTTAAGTCTTAAGAAATTCCGATGCAGCCGATATCGCGCCTCTTACCAGACTTCGGCCTTTCGCAAACCACAACTTCGCGTCTTAACTTGGCTCTGCACCCATAAATTCAACTGACCCATGAATTGAAGGTAAATAACTGACACAAATTTTAATCGAGAAATTAAAAAGAAAGCAAAGCGCGTCCGAAATTCCCGAAGAAGTCACTATTTAATTTAGTTTTTAGCTGGTGGCGTTTTCCAGAGCATTACTGTTAATAGCGAGCGTCATATAATTACCAAATTATTTAAGACTAAATTCGATCATAGTTTTTAGCTGGCGGCTTAGGCAAAGCCATTACTGTTAATGGCGAATGCCATGTGTCTATAATTCCAATTTCTTTATGCCTAAATTTAATCGTGAACATGTGATATTAACAGGAAGGCGCTACGTGAAATGGCATGGTCATGCAAGAGAATGTTACAAAACAAACTTTCTTAAGACACAAACCACAGTGGTTCTAAAACCCGAACCCCAATTTATACTTGGTAGTATCGTAATTACTGACACTGTGTAAGTCGCTCCACTCTAAGAAATTCACTGAACATACAGTTTTCTTACGACTGACATCTATACTTCATTTTTGTGTAAAAAATTGTAATGAAAACTGGAGACATATATCGAACGTTGCAGCTACTCAGGGTAAGTCGCAGTTTTGTATAACGTACTCTGAAACTATTTGGGGATATCGGTGGAGTAGCAGACCGTCCAAGATCTGGCCGTCCGCGATCTGTGCGAACTCCTAGATCCGTCAAAGCCTTAAAGAACAGAATTTATAGAAATCCGCTCCGAAAGCAGCAAATATTGTCGCGGGAGATGAATATCTCAAAATTATCCATTCCTCGCATAATTAAATACGATTTGGGACTTCGGGCTTATAAAAAAGGCACACGGGGCATCTAGTTACCGAGGCACTGAAGCAGAAACGCAAGCAAAAATGAAAATCATAAATTCGTCAGTACCACATAATGGTCATAGAGAAATTCTCTTTACCGATGAACAAACAAAATGATAGAGTCTATGCTAAGTCATCTTTACAAGCGAATAAATTGGTTTCGAGAGTTCAGAGAGGTTCTCATCCAGCTTCTGTGATCATAGTTGCCTATAATGGGTTCACCAAGCTCAATTTCTGTGAAAAAAAGGTGTTAAAACCTCGGCAAAGGTGTACCAATCTGACGTATTGGA